>BRDA01039878.1:0-11000 GCA_036984385.1 Crenuchus spilurus
CTGTGACCTATCGAGATCTGTGACTTCTTCTATCAAGTCACAGATCTCGACAGGTTACAGTTCTTGGTGTAACACCTGTTACTCCTCACTAGCCTGGGCAGAGGTCAGCTCGGATTACTGTTAGTATATCAGTATATAGTAACGAAGCTTTTAATGACCAGTAACGTCAATGGCGTTATAACGACAGGAAAAGTAATTAATTATTTTATCCTGTTACTGACAAAATGACGTTGTTACGTAACGCCGTTATTTTTAACGCCGTTATTCCCAACACTGATTAGTAGTAGCCAATTAACCCATCCCATCCGCTAGGGGGCTCTCTCCATCACTTTGCAATG
This sequence comes from Crenuchus spilurus, assembly GCA_036984385.1. Classification (NCBI taxonomy): domain Eukaryota; kingdom Metazoa; phylum Chordata; class Actinopteri; order Characiformes; family Crenuchidae; genus Crenuchus; species Crenuchus spilurus. The sequence continues at coordinate 339 of BRDA01039878.1, forward strand.
TCCCTGACTCTAGGAGGGTGAAGACAAGCATAAGCTTCCTCCGTTGCTTGTGATGCCAGCCACACCTCTTTTCGAACTACTGCTGGATACACTGTCATTGGGGAGCCAACAAGCTTGGAGGAAAGCGCAGGATTCTCAGCTCCGAGTGGACCAATCAGTAGACGCCTGAGCCAGCGGACATTGCAATGTGAGAGTGATAGGGAGAGAGAGCCTCATCTACCCGCCCAGAGAGAGCACGACCAATTTTTGCTCTCTTGGAACCTGGCTGTTGATGGCAAACAGCATGACAGGGATTCAAACTCGCTATCCTCTGGTCATAGTGTTTAGCATCTTAGCCTCCTGAGCCACTCAGGACCCTAAAAATCATATATTAAGAGTAAAAGATTTATAGCAACTGACCTGTCTAGCATCATCTCCAGGGCTTGGGGTCATGGGAAGATATCCTACTGGACCAGACTGGCCTGAGCCACTCTAAACAATGTGAGAAAGAGTAATTTTTTAGACTACTGAACAAATTTGCCACTTGCTATAATCCTTGATTATAATCACTGACATTCCCTTACCCTATAGGACCCAATTCGGAGTCTGGAGTGACTCCTTGATGGTGACAGGTGGAGTGGTGGAGTGGCAAACCCATCATCCAGTAATTCTTCATCTTCACTTTCCAGGACTGCCTCCCCTGACTTGGGCTCTCGTAAATGGTTCTCATCAGGTGTAGTGTTATTTCGATCATTCTGTGTTGAGAGTTGAGAGATATGCTGTAGTCATTGTGATCCATTCTAACTTTCTGCCAAATTGTTTAAATAAATGAAAATTCACTAGTCTCTCACCTTGACAACAAGGTAACGGGGTGGATCCCTGGCCATTCTGGTAAATTCATTGGCCAACTCTTTAAAGGTAGGTCTAATGTTTTCATCAATCATCCAACCTGAAAAGAAACAGAAATGACATTTAGATCTATGCACTGGGCAGACATTAATCCAACATGATGTTAACAACAGAGGTTACAGAGGTAGACAAATATAGCATTAGGAGTCTTATCAATGGACTCTTATAGGTATAGTAGGCCGCACTTTACCAGGATAGGAAACAAACCTCAGTATTATACATAGGAGAAAATGAAAAATAACAATATTGTCCATGTTAGTGATGTCTCAAATGTTTATGTTTGTCTTAAACATTGTAAGTCGTACCTAAAAGTCGTAAGTACAGGGTGTCTCATAAGTAATGAAACACCCATATAAAAAGGTTTTGGAGACAGTGATCCGGTTTAGACACAAGCTGTGGGAGAAACCTGTCAGACCATGTCACCTACACGTCGGCCATCTTGAATTCCGCTATCTTGGATTCAGCTTCAGTTTTACAAATGTGAAGGTAGGTGTGTGACCCATCAAACTGGTAGAGAATTTTACCAGAAAAACAGTTCCTTAAAACAGTGATGTTTCTTCCGTACAGGCGATATGAAGGATGGCATAGCCAGATACTTGATATGGAGTTTCTCCGAAAGACTGTAGGGGTCCAATCAAGTGGTGATCACATTCTTCTGATAAAAATCCATGTTTTAACATGTGAATGAATAAGGTTAAGTTGATCACTGTTTTTCTGGTGTATTATATTATAAAGGTTCATATGTCAGCTGGGTATATGACTTACACTTGACCAAGACCATGTAGACATCAATGGTACATATTTGTGGCTGAGCTAGACGCTCTCCTTTCTCCAACAGACTTGGCACATCATGGGGCTGCATGGCAGCATAAGGCTCTGCTCCATAGGACATCATCTCCCACACTGTCACTCCTACAGGTGTAAAATGGAGGAAAACACAAAAGGCCTGTTATCCAGGATTACTCACACAGATCGATGAGATTTTGAAGAATAATTACATTTAGTTGTATAATCCATAGACACAGTCTTACCATAACTCCAGACGTCACTCTGGTGACTGTATCTCCTGAACAAGATACTCTCTAATGCCATCCATTTTATTGGAGTCTGAGAACAAGAAGAAGTTGAGCTGAATAAGCAAAAACCATCTTATTTAGAAGGCAGAATGTTAAATATGTCTCACAGTAGGTGGGAAAGCGTAATCATCACTAACTGGAAGTGTGCTTTCCATCTACATCTTAAAAAATGAGCAGAAGGTTCTGCAAACATGTTTCATATATGCTAATAAATCTGTTCTCATTCCAATAATGATTCTTCTTACTGATGTGCTGGCTGCAGATGAGTAACTGACCTTGGGTTCACTATAGACATATTTCTTATCATCAGGATAGAGCAGGTCTGCAATGCCGAAGTCAGAGATCTGAACCATGTAGTCACTTTTCAGCAGAACATTGCGGGCAGCTAGGTTCCTGTGGATCATGCGGTGCTCCTCTAAATAGTACATTCCCTAAAATACAGGCAGATGGATATCTCACACAAAAATGTTTAATAATAATAAAATTAATACAATTATAAAATAATCTCTTTATATATTTTTAAGGCCACAAAAAATAGGCTAAAGAAAAACAAACTAATCACAGCCTTCCAAATAATAAATTAGAAAGCATTTAAACTGATGTAAAAAAATAAAACTAAACGTTTTGACTGTATGATTAGTAATGGCCATTATACACTGTAAGACCAGAAGAGGACAAACATGCAAAATCATGCTAATGCTAATTACATTGCAATTACTAATTATTGTTGATTCATCAACAGGGTACATTTTAAGTACTTATTGCTTATTACATCATAAGACTTAGTTGTAATTTCTGAAGCAACAATATGGAAATATGGAGTTTGTGAATCCTGTATAGCCTTCAAAATACTATACATTTAAAAGTCTTTATATATAAACACACACACACACACACACACACACACACACACACACACACACACACACACACACACACACATATATATATATACACACACTCTATATGTATATATACAGACCTGTTCAAAAAAATTAGAATATCATGGAAAAGTTGATTAATTTCCATAATTCCATTCAAAAAGTTAAACTTTCATAGATTATAGATTCAGGGCCCACAATTGAAACAATTTCAAGTATTTATTTGTTTATTTTCATATAATTTGGGCTTCCAGCTCATAAAACCCACGAAAACAGAATTTCAAAAAAATTGAATACTGTGGAGAAATCAGCCCAAACTACTTCTCAGTTTTTGCAGAAAAAGCGAAATTAGGATCACATCAAATCAATCAAAATGTCAATCTTCAATACTTGGTTAGGTACGACGTGGCATTGAGGCAATCAGCCTGTGGCATTGCCTGGGAGTTATGGAAGCCCAGATTTCCTCGATGCTTGCCGTCAGCTCTTCTTTGTTGTTGGGTCTGGTGGCCCTCATTTTCCTCTTGAGAATACCCCATAGATTCTCAATGGGGTTTAGGTCCGGCGAGTTGGCTGGCCAGTCAAGCACTATGATGGCATAGGCATCAAACCAGGCTTTGCTGCTTCTGGTGGCATGGGCAGGGGCCAGGTCCTGCTGGAAGATTAAGGCCTTGTCCACACGTAGCCGGGTATTTGAATAAACACACATATTTTTATGCGTTTAGGCCTTTTGTCCACATGCAAACGCAGTTTTACACCACCAATAACGAATGATTATGAAAACTCTGGCCAAAGTGGAGATTTTGCGTGTGAAAACGGCGTTTTAGAGTCCAGAACATCACAATCTGCGACAAATGATGCTGTGATGTCATATGCGCGACCACTGTAATTGACTGCCTTGCTGTGGAAGGATGAACGCCAGCAAAGAATTTTTCATTTTTATGTTAATTCAAACACTCTTTGCGTGTTTGTTTTTACAAGTTCAGCTTCTCCAATACATGGAGGAGCAAAGGAGAAGTTTTTTGTTTCTTACTTTTCTCTTTTGAAGGATTCTGATTGGCTGACATGGGCGTTAGCTTTGTGTTACACTGCCATCTATGCGCTTGGCGTCTTTATGACAACACTCTACGGCGTATTTATGCGTATTCATGTGGATGAAAACTTTTCTTAAAACGATCTCGTGTATGATATTTTTGAAAACGATGTAGGGGAGATATTCGTTTTTAGAAATACCCGGCTACGTGTGGACTAGGCCTAAATCTGCATCTCCATACAGATCCTCAGCAGAAGGAATCATGAAGTCCTGTAAAACATTCTGGTAGACTGTTGTGGTGACCTTGAATTTAAGAAAGCAGAGTTTACCAACAGCACCAGACAATCATGACTGACTGTGGATATTTCACACTGGACTTCAAGCAGTTTGGGTTCTGTTCCTCACCCGTCTTCCTCCAAACCCTTGGACCTTGATTCCTGAATGAAAGGCACACTTTACTTTCATCGGAAAAGAGGATCTTGGACCACTGGTCAACAGTCCAGCCCTTCTTCTCCTTGGCCCAGTTGAGACGCTTCCTACATTGGCTCAGGTTCAGAAGTAGCTTAACCTGAGGAACCCGACAGTTGTAGCCCAGGGGGCAGCCATGGCCTAGTGGTAAGGATCTTGTGACCAGAAGGTCGCCGGTTCGATCCCCAGACAGGACATGACTAAAGTGCCTTTGAGCAAGGCACCTAACCCCCTAACTGCTCCCCAGGCGCCGGTGGATAAGGGCTGCCCACCGCTTCGGGCACAAATCCTCACAGCCTAGTGTGTTCACTAGTGTGTGTGTGTGTGTGTGTGTGTGTTTCACTGCACAAATGGGTTAAATGCGGAGGTCAAATTCCGTTGTGTGAAAAATCACATTGGCTAAATTGGTTGATCTTAATCTTAATCTCCCGGATGCTTCTGAATGTGGTGGTTTTTGAAGCTGTGACTCCTGTCTCATTCCACTCTTTCTCTGCCAGATTTTTGAATCTTCTCTTTTTGATAATTCGCTGAAGCCCACAGTCATCTCTTTTGGTGGTGCATCTTCTCCTGCCACATTTTGTCCTTCCACTAGACTTTCCATTGATATGTTTATGTCTGCAGTCTTCTCCATGTTAAACCGAACTGAGACAATTGAACCAAACTGAAGCAATTTAATGACACCTGGGGAAACCTGCGCAGGTGCTTTAAGTTTAGGGGATGATTAGTGTGTCAAACATTCATGCCCTGCAACATTTGGGCTGATTTCTCCACAGTATTCTAATTTTTTTAAATCTACTTTTCATGGGTTTTATGACCTGGAAGCCCAAATTATGTGAAAATAAACAAATAAATACTTGAAATCGTTTAAATTGTGGGCCCTGAATCTATAATCTATGAAAGTTTAACTTTTTGAATGCAATTATGGAAATTAATTAACTTTTCCATTATATTCTAATTTTTTGGATTGAGTTATGTTTAGAAGACAGTAAATCTATACTGCTATACAAGCTGTACACTGATTTAATTTATATCCAAGTTCCATTTCTATAGTGTTGTCCTGTGAAAATCTATAATAAAATATTTTCAGATATGTGACAGGTGTACTCACTGTTATGAGATATATACAGAATGCACACTGCCATTACCAATTACTGTTGATTCATTAACAAGGTACATTTTAACTTCCTGAAATTACATCCTAAGACTTTCTAGCATACATCAAGCCCTCACATCCTCACCTTGGCTATCTGCACACACCAGTTCAGGAGGCGCTGGGGATCCAGGTTATGTGTGTTTTGACGGAGGTGCTGGAGCAGGGATCCCTGCATGCTGAGTTGAGTCACCAGCTGCAGGCATGGCCCTGGGCAGATACCCAGCAGTCGCACTATGTACGGATGATCCAAAGTGCCCATAGACAACATGTGCTGTGTACAGTGAAACAGTGACGTGAGATGTCAGTATGACATGAATGTTCTGAATTTAGAGAAAAGAAGGCAGAAGCATTCCAGATGAAATTCTAAAGCAGTCTTTATGGAAAAGCTAGATAGGTTTCACACAGAGTAAAAAAAGAATTCAAAGATGACTTCAAACGGCCTTTTAGAGTTTTTTTTAGCAGTAAAGTATACAGGAATGTCTCACATCAGTAATCTCAGTGAAGGTTTGACGCCCACTGCGGTCTTGGATGGTCTTTATAGCAACAGGGATCTTCACTGAGTCCCCTTCAGGAATCCAGAAACCCTGATAATCAGAAAAATACTCAGAATGGGTTCATATACGACTGAGCAGAGGTAGAAAAAAGAACTTAGTCCAGAGTCTGATATGAACACAGTGATAGAAGTTAGTCATCATAAGAGCCTGTCATGCAATTTGGACTCCAATGCCAGCAACATGAAAACACTGTATGTGAATGTGGCACAGTGACCTCATATTCTCCAACAAACAGCAACATTGTAATGTCAGTAATCTGTGAACTGACAAGCCAGATAATGAAGTTTAAAGTCAATATTCTAGAATATCCTCTACCTATATACATTGTTCTAGAATAATTATTACATATACACCTATTCTTTATTACCTGCAGTGGCATTGTTTGGGCACACCTTTTACGTAAAATGTTAAAAGATTTTTGTGATTCAAGATGAAAACTTTCTTTCACATTTAATGTCACATATAATCTGTACAAGTACATTGAAAAACAAACTGAAATTTTGGTGGGAAAATAAACATGAGTTTGAATGTGCTTGAACACATTATTTTAGTTTTTATTTTTGTTTTTCCCCTCTAGACAATTTCAGTGTTTTCCAATGGAATATCTATAGATTACTAGTCACAATACAGATGGAAAAAGATGAAAAATATTCACCTTGGTTTGATATTTTAAATGACAAAAAACTGACATTTTAACAGGGGTGCCCAAACTTTTGCTTGCCACTGTATATACCTATTCTAGAACAGTATAAACAGATCAGTGTATATACTGTAGATAGGGCATATTGTAGAACAGTATATATAAGTAAAAAATATTCTAAAACACTATATAGGTGGGGATATTCTAGAACAGTGTATACAGGTGGGGATATTCTAGAACAGTATATAATGTACGTATAGGAAGGGGATATTCTAGAACAATGTATACAAGTGGGGATATTCTAGAACAATGTATATGGGTGGGTATATTGTAGAACAGTCTAAATAGGTAGGGATATTCTAGAACAGTGTATATAGATAGGGAATATTCTAGAACAGTGTATATAGTTGGGGAATATTCTAGAACAGTGTATATACGTGTGTATATTCTAGAACAGTGTATATAGGTGGAGATATTGTAGAACAGTGTATCTACCCAACATTTGAGTTTGATGGTGTTTATTGTAGCACGCTCTGGCCTTAAGTGATTTACAGAACACATATACTGTAATAGACGTGTTAACTGCCAATAGTAAAGTGTTCAGACCTTGTGCACAGTGCCAAAGACTCCAGATCCCAGAAGTTTTCCTTTACGAAGTTCAGCAGTTCTGAGAATTCGAGCATGAACCTTTGTCCCTTTCTCACCCGGATCCAGTGGCTCAATACTCTGTTAGAAGAGGAAATCAGACCAGAGGCAATACAACTTATATAACTTTTAATGGAGTAACATGCAGATCACAATGCACAGATCACTAGCAAATCAAATCATTGCTTTCCTGAAAACTTCTGATGGACGTTTTAAGCAGATCACAGGAACCAAGTGGAAAATGTTCTGTATTGCTTTTTGTTAAAACATCCTCACAATGAAGAAAGCTGCTATATAAAATAGTATGTAATAGATATTTTATTACTAGTTTAGTTTTAAAAAGATGCAGATTACGTTGTTCTGTCAATCTGTGTGGTAGGTAATGTTAGCCAGGTAACTTCAGCCCAAAGTCAAGGGGAAAAGAGCAGCAGGACATCACTATTGGACAATCTTTAGCATGAGGCTTAAACTATCTGGCTAACTTACAAATCTTGCTTTGTGGACCAGGCCAGTGTATTGACTCACCTCCCCACTCTCAAGGTATCTCCGAAGTGCTCTCTTGCGACGGATGGCGAGGCCTCTGCGGTACAACAGAGAGAGCACCACCACTACCAGACACAAAATTAACCCAGCCAGCACGCCACTCACTATGCCTGCAATATGAGGACTGAAATAGTGCCAATTCAGAAACTTAGATACAAAAGACTATAGAATGAAAAATGTATGACCAGAAAACTTATGACTGCATTGTCTTTCTGTCACCACTAGAGGGAGCCACTGACCTATATTCAGTTCTGTTAGGGTCCACGCAGTCTCTCAGATAGGGACCTGTGCATCTGGGAGAAAAAGTGTCCCTGATAAATCAACAAATCATCACATAATATATACATATATATATTCGTATCACCAATCAAACATAACATTAAAACCAAATCAATATAAGTATGTTCTGGTCCTTCATCAGTGGTCACAAGATACTGTTGCCTGATTATTTTTGGTTTGTGGGCTATTTTCAGGCCAACAGTGACACTGCAATGTTGAGAATGATCCACTACCCAAATAATACCTGCTCTGTTGGGGTCCCGACCACTGAAGAACGGTGTTAAAGCAGCTAATAAAGTATACAGAGAAACAGATGAACTACAGCCTGTAATTGTAGTGCTACAAAGTGCACCTATATGGTCAATGGAGCTGATAAAAGGGACGATGAGCATAGAAACAATGGTGGCTTTAATGTTAAGGCTGATTAGTTTATATAAATTCTAAACACATACTGTACACATACACTTACCCTCTCGTGCAGTTCGGGTGGCATGGCTCACAACGCCTAGCGTTGGGGTATTTAAAAATGACCTGTCCTCTTTCTCCACTCACTCCATTAGGACAGGAGGACACACAGTGTGGGCCATCCATCAGGTTAGCACACACAGCACACTCATCTGCTCCCTTATACACAAACATGTACAGAGTGGAGGAGGACAGATATGAGTATTTCATTAAACATGAAAGTTCTCTTAGCACCTGCACCAAAGTAAACAGCTCAAGCAGAAAACCTTTAAATCTAGCCAGTGTGTAAGTGATTCCATATTACGTAATACGCAGACTGAAAGCCAAGAGGCAGTCAAGCCAGTCTGACAGGCCTTTGAAGCTTAATAATGACAGATATATTATACAGAGAGTGGAATATTTTTTATGAAAAACACAAACCTTTTGTTCACAGTGTTGACCTCTTTCTCATCTTTCTCATCATCACCTTCACAACATACTCATTATTATCCTAATTACATCATCAATACAGATGTCCATTTCTGTAATCTGTGCATTCATTTTGTGATTCAGTCCGAAGGCTGATTTGAAAAGTCATATGTTTACAGAACAAATGTTCTGGTCAAACAAAGAGCAGAAGACCACTAATTGCGAGAAAAAACAACCCACATCACAGCGTGGATCTAAACAGTGGAAAATCCGCCTCCCTCTGGAGTGTGTGGAATTTGAATTATGGTCACCACATCAAAGCACTAATAGAGGCGGTCTTATTTCATCGACTACAAAGGAAGGAAGAAGTGACTTTCAGCACTAATGTGTTTAATATCACAAATGCCACCTTCAAACACTCCCATTTTTAAAACTATAGTGATGTTAAGTTGACAGCAATGGACATTTCACAGTACAAAAATGATGTAGACTGAGAAAAGGAAAAATTCTTCAAAGCAACATCAGTGAAGACTGAAGAATAGTGTCTTTTTGTATGAGTTGGTCAACGGTTACAAATAATTAGGGAAATAATGGATCAACAGTAAAGACAATTAATGCAGGTGTTTTTTTTTTTGCCAATTTTGATCCCCTTCCCAATGTAGTAGTAGCCAGTTAACTCATTCCATCCACTAGGGGGCTCTCCTCATCACTTTGGATTGTCCCTGACTCTAGGAGGGTGAAGACAAGCACAAGCTTCCTCCGTTGCTTGTGATGCCAGAAACCAACTCTTTTTTCGAACTACCGCTGATACACCGTCACTGAAGAGCCAATCCACTCGGAGGAAAGTGCAGGATTCCCAGCTCTGAATGGACCAATCAGTAGATGCCTGAGCCAGCGGACATTGCAATGTGTGAGTAATAGGGAGAGAGAGCCATCTACGTGCCCAGAGAGAACATGGCCAATTTTTTCTCTCTTGGGCCCCGGCTGTTGATGGCAAACAGCATGACCGTGATTCGAACTCACGATCCTCTGTTCATAGTGTCAGTGTCTCAGCCTGCTGAGCCACACGGGGCCCAATGCAGGTGGTTTTAATGTTATGGCTAATGGGTTTATATTCCATATCAGAGGTTTTCAACTCTGGTCCAAAAGGGCCAGTGTCCAGCCCTCTCTGGTTGTTTTCCAACTCAGGAACAGCTGTTAAACTTGGCATTTAATACATGAGTATAATCAGGTGTGTTTGAGCAGATAAATCAGCAAACTGTGCTGGAGACCGGCCGTCCAGGACTGGAGCCCCTGTTCTAAACACAAACGAAGCGTGAATGTTTCATACTTCTCCTCTGCAGGTAGCTTTCCCCTCCTGTGGTCGACACTCAGGATGACAGGCAAGGCATTCACCATGAGCCCCTGCAAACTCCCGCATCTCCCTGTGAACACACACAAATACACAAAAAAAGATCAAGACATACACTCACTGTCAACTAATTTAGGCACACATCCCTTATATCTACACTGTTTGTCCATTTTATCAGCTCCACTGACCATATACCGTATTTTCCGGACTATAAGTCGCTCCTGAGTATAAGTCGCACCAGCCATAAAATGCATAATAAAGAAGAAAAAAACATATATAAG
>BRDA01039880.1:2941-62782 GCA_036984385.1 Crenuchus spilurus
AGTTTGAGATTAACATTGCAACCCCTCTTTTTTACCCTTTTTGCATGATGAAAAAAAAGTGTTTCTGAATCCAAACTTTTGTATTTTTTCGTGTTCGTCATTGGACATATGGGTCTCCTTCCAGAAAGCTATGTTTGCTTTTTCTCTTTTCACCTTAGATACCATTTTACTTCTTTTAATCGAGTTATTATACACTATTTTATAATAGTGGTACATATATTATGAGTGTTGACTCCATCCTGTACTGCTGCACCTCAAAACATGACCTCAGAAAATAGAAAACATGAACAATAACAGAACTATTATACAAAGTGTCCTCAGTCTGGACTTCCAAAACAAAAGATGCCATAAAGGCTCGAAATATGAGGAGGAACAGGCCATCTACTGGGGTCCCCCAAAAGGACATCCTTAAGGAAAGGGAGAGGGGAAAGTGGTGACGCAGTGTCTATATTACTGCATCACAGCACCCATAATGTCACTGAGTAAACTTAGGGAAGGTGTTTAAAGAATCGAGTCCAACTAAAGTGATAAACACACAGTTTTACAATGTTTTTTTAAGGAGGGTACTCATCCTTCAGGAGATGCTGACTTTTGTCTCCTGAAACCCCGCAGCTTCTTCCGCGCGTTTGTCTGGGGGTCCGTTCTGCTCCCGCTTTGGAGCATGGTGACTCCCCCAGTTATATTCCAGGGCAGGAGTTTGCAGAGGGTTTCCTCAGTAATCAAGCTGGGTTTGCTTGTCGCAATCGAGTCCAGATGAAACCCCTGCATCCTTAACTCCTCCGCGGCTTGTGAAGCACTGAAAAGTGATGGGGCCTGTGTCAAAGTGAACCCGCAGCTTCGTCGGTGGAGACTGGAAGCGTATCCCTTTATCCTTCAACATTCTTTTAATCGGCGCATATTCTTTTATCTTTTTCTGCACTTCTTCTGTGCAATCATGGCCGAAATACATCCGTTTGCCTTGTACATATGTTTCCTTTTTCCACGCAGCCTGAAGAATTTTTTCTTTAACAGAAAACCGAACCACAATAGAGCGCGGCGGGGCTCCGTCCGGAGGCTGTGGAGCAAGGGAGCAGTGAGCTCTCTCGATGCCCGCGTCTCTCTCCGTGCTCAGCTCTGCGTGGTCGCCCAGCTCTATTCTGATCAGATTTTCCAAAAACGCGACCACGGAGGAGCCCTCAGCTTTCTCTGGGACTCTGTGCAGCCTGATGTTGTTTCTCCTGGAGTGGCCTTGTGAGAGAGCTTCTTTAACTCCAATGTCCCAGGTTTTTGTCTCTCCCATGTTTTCTTCCACCTCGTGCAGGCGTTTCACAGCGTCGTCAATTTGAGTAGCGGTGTCCTGGATCTTTTGGTGAATTTCATCTGTGAGGTCATTCAGTTGTTTTTTTATGTATGCATTGAAACTCACGAAATTCAGCAAGTTCTCTCCTCAGTTCCAACCTTACTTCAGGCGTGACTTCACTCACCACTTTGTGAATTGAACTTTGAACTTTGCAGGTTGTTCTTCTGCGGCGGCGCCATCTTTTGCTCTGTTCACAGTGGTCGGGTTGTTTTTCTCCATTTCTCGCTCAGATTTAGTACGTAGTCTTGTTCTTCCCGTCTTGAATTTGTCCCCATTCACTGCTTGCCTTAGTAGGTCAAATATATGCAGGATAACACTCGAATTCGGGGAATTAAGGGAGGCTGATGCAGGAGCTAACTTACTATGCGGCCATACCCGACACGGCACCTACCGGAAGTCCCAACAAAAAAGCTAAATTTTTATACATTTTGTTTAATTGTACCTGTACCTGTGTGTCCTTTTGACTAATTCTATGAAAGATATTGGAAAGTCTTTCATATGCCTTGCCTTGACGGTGTCTACCAAGATCACCTGAGGAAAAATAATGTTTCAAGTAGCTGTATAACAGTGTAGAATACAACTGCAGAACAGTAGTGAAATTGAAATTCAAGTTCAAGAGGCTTTATTGTCATTTCGGATATATATACTGCACAACATTAAAACTATCTCTTTGTATCTACACTAATTGTCCATTTTATCAGCTACACTGACCATATAGGAACACTTTGTAGTTCTACAATTGCAGACCTTACCCCATCTGTTACATTGTATACTTTATCCTCATTTGAACCTGTTCTTCAGTGATTGTTAGGAATCCCCAGTCTTTGTTCTGTATTTCTGTCTCCATCTTGTGGTCATGTTATGTTTTGCCCTTTCTTGTTTTTGTCTCTTCATTATGCCCTTATTTGGACTTCCTGTCTTGCGGTCATTCATTGTCTATTATGTGTTTCAGGTGTGTCTTGTTGACTAGATTAGTTTTTGTCTTTATAAGCTCTGTTTGTCACTCTGTTTGTTATGGTTCATTTTGTAAGTATCCCAGTCTATAGCACTCTGTCTAGATGTCATGCTTCTCGGTTTTGCTTTAGTTTGTTTGTTTCTAGTCTTTGTTAGTTCTCAGTTTGTTTATGCCTTTAATAAATATAATCTTTATTTCTATCTGTAAGTGCATCCGCCTCTTCAGTTCAACTTTATTTAATTTATTTAACCCTTGGCTACATACAACCTGACGTAATGAACCGTCTACAAAAGGATGCAGCAGAAAAAGTGAGCCTTGCAACACTCCCCAAGGACTCTGTACAGAAGGAGGCTATTATGCCGGCCCTGCGAAAGAACTCTGATCTCCTCCAGCAAATGAAGGAACAACTTGAAACCAGCCAAGCGCTGGCCCACAGTGAGACGGAGTGGATCAGGAGAGCTGTTAACATCATGGTGGAAATTCTGCCCACACTACCCCTGAACCACTTCTGGTCCATAAAACTGCTACTAGACTCAGACTTAAGAGACCTCTACAAGGACCTCAGACCCCAGGATATTTTTGGGAGGGTGTAAAAGGTGAGGTAATGTTGAATGGTGAAGGGGTGGGTGATGGAGACCATTCTCTGGTCGGACTGGGGGGGATTAGTACTCAGGAGGAAGAGGAAACCCCCACGCTCTGGATATCAGTGGGTTCTGCAGCATTAACCTACATTTCTGGCGAGGCTGAGGAGTGCCCCTCCCAGCAGCAGGTAGAGGAACTGGTTTGGGACCCCTACGCTGTGGAGCTGGTAGAGATGGAGGACTCTATAAGTAATGTCCATGCTGGGGAGAAGAGGAGGAGGAAGAAGCTACGGAGAGCTGAGAAGAGAGAGAAGGAACTCTCAGACCTCCAGCCTGCAGCCGAGGCAAAGTCTCCAGAGTCCACGCCCTTGTCTCCAGAGTCCACGCCCTTGTCTCCAGAGTCCACGCCCTTGTCTCCAGAGTCCACGCCCTTGTCTCCAGAGTCCACGGCCAGGTTGGTCATGCCCACGTTTCAGGTGGCCACGCCCCCTTCAGTGACCAGACCCCTGTCTCGGGTGGCCACGCCCCCTTCAGTGGCCAGACCCCTGTCTCGGGTGGCCACGCCCTCTTCAGTGGCCAGGAGCGCCACGCCGTTTTCAGTGGGTCCTAGGACCCCAGCTCAGACTCTAGCAGCCAAGGGAGCTGCTAGGACCTTTGGACATTGCCCAGCACCGCCAGTGGCTCCCTGGCATCAGAGACCCAAGTACTGTGCCCCAGGACGGGGCTGGGGAGCCGCTGGCCCCGCTGCTGGACCCTCCCTCCCGCCCCTTGGTTTTCTGCGCCCGCCCTCTGCCTGTATTTCGCCTCTTTGGGAGGTTTCGGGAAGGGGGGGTGTTCCCACGCCGTCAGCCCTGGATGTGGCTGTCAGCGTTGATCGTAATGTTTTGTTGGACCCTGCATTTTGTCAATCCCTTAATTTAGTGTTAAATCTGGTGTCTCCTTCATGTTATTTCTGATGTTTTTGTCCCTGTTCTTAGTTTGCCTGATGTTGTAGTAATTTTTTTTTGCTCTTGTTTGCGTTATATCCTGTACCATGTTCCATTGCTTTTGTGTATCTTAGTCTAGTGTTTTAGTCTATCATTTTGGATATGTTTTGTGTATTTTGTTTCATCTAGTTCTGTTATATTCCAGGTTCCTTTTTCAGTCAGTGTTCTCTTTTGTAGTTCTTGTTTGGCCTTTTGGTTTTGTATCTTGTTTTTGTTCTGTATTGATGTCCTACTAATTTGATGTATTTTAGTTTAGTGTCTAGGTTGTCTAATTTTGGTTCTTTGTGTCCTCTTGTTTTGGTTATAGATTTTTACCGTTCCTTGGTTAATGTATTCCTCTTGTATTATCCCTGGTATTGTTTGTCGTGTTCTGGTGTTGCTTTAGTTTCCTGTTTTGTCTCGAGTCGAGCCAGCCCTAGGGGGGAATTATGTCAGGAATCCCCAGTCTTTGTTCTGTATTTTTGTCTCCATCTTGTGGTCATGTTATGTTTTGCACCTTCTTGTTTTTGTCTCTTCATTATGCCCTTATTTGGACTTCCTGTCTTGCGGTCATTCATTGTCTATTATGTGTTTCAGGTGTGTCTTGTTGAGTAGATTAATCTTTGTCTTTATAAGCTCTGTTTGTCACTCAGTTTATGGTTCATTTTGTAAGTATCCCAGTCTTGTAGCACTCTGTCTAGATGTCATGCTTCTGTTTTGCTTTAGTTTGTTTGTTTGTTTCTAGTCTTTGTTAGTTCTCAGTTTTTGTCTTTAATAAATATCTTTATTTCTATCTGTAAGTGCATCTGCCGCTTCAGTTCAACTTTAGTTTATTTAATTTATTTAACCCTTGGCTACATACAACCTGACAGTGGTCAGGACCCCCCACAGAGCAGGTGTGATTTGGGTGGTGGATTATTCTTAGTGCTGCAGTGACACTGATGTGGTGGTGGTGTGTTAGTTTGTGTTGTGCTGGTCCAGCTGCTCTGCTGTGCCTGATCATGTGGACACGCTATGTAAACTTACTGTCCACTCTAGGAGATATACTTACCTTGTTGGTCCACTTTGTAGATGTTAAGTCAGAAACAGTAGGTCATCTGTTGCTGCACGGTTTGTGTTGGCCATTCTGTAGTTCTTCACTGGTGGTCACAAGACAATGGACGCTGTTGACTGGATAGTTGTGGTTACTGCACTATTTTCACTCCAGCAGTGACATGAGGTGTTTAAAAACATCAGCAGCACTGCTGTGCCTGATCCAATTGTACCAGCAAAACACACACTAACGCACCACCACCACATCACACCTGCTCTGTGGGGTCCTGACCATTGAAGAACAGGGGATAAGGAGGCTAACAAATTATACAGAGAAACAGATGGACTACAGTCTGTAATTGTAGGACTACAAAGTGACTCTACATGGTCAGTGAAGGCGATTAAATGGACAATGACTGTAGATACAAGGAGGGAGTGATAATGTTATGACTGAATAGTGTAAGTAAACAGTTAAACAAACAACGTGCATCATCATGAGGCACGTTGTTTGTTTAACTGTTTCCTTACACTATTACTATATATATGAAAACTAAGACAATATACATACTAAGTAGAATTTCATATATTTCTTTACAGACCTAGCATTAGCCCAGACCACTGCACAACATGAGGGAGCAAATGGACTGCCAGTGCATTCATGAAAGACAGAGTAGTAAGGATTGGCTTCCCCAGTCAGGTCAAGTGGTGCCTTCTGGATAAATGCTTCCAAATGTTCATCAAATAGTGAGCCGCCAAGGTCAACCTAGCATTTAAAAACCAGGAAAAAAATTTTTCTGTTGCATGCAAACACATAATTAAAAACACCAAAAGTGTTCATGTTTACTTGCATGTATATGTGCCTGTACTATTTGTAGTATATAATGGATTCAACTTTTTACCTCGGCCTCAGATTTGATTTGGGAATCCACAAAAGTTGATTCACCAAGGAGTGCCAGCATTGTCTGTATATTCTGGAAATGTTTTTCCACATTCTTTTCTGGCTCCTTTCTGACCATAACACCTTTCGGATGAAGGATGACTTTCTGCAACACATCCACAGGAGAATCTGTCTTATTCTCCACCATCATACTAAGGCTGAGGACTTCATTTGGGTGGCATCTTTTTTCTTTCCTACAGCTCCAGAATAGAGTTTTCAGAACAGACGGTCTTGGACACTCATCCCAGTTTCCAGACTCAATGACTTCACTGCTCAGTTTTCCAAGGTTCTCCAAGTCAAGAGCTCTTGGGAGCTTGGTCTCTAGATCTGTTTATTTTTTTCCTTTCATCTGCTCTAATGAATCTTTGTTGTAGTTACTTTCTGCAGTGTCGAGCAACCCCACCATAAAATTGCACTCTAGTCTTCAAATCGCTTTCATTGGGCACAACCACCTTACAACTTATTGTGCAGTTACTGAATGAACAGTAACCTTCACACTTGAGCAATGGCGCTTTCCTTTGTGAATTTTGTCTTTTTGCAATGTGACGTATGAAACCAAAGCTGCAATGTGGGTAGACTGAATGAATGCCATTAGTGATTACGTTTGTCCACTCCAGGCTTTTAAAGCTACATCTGTTCTGTTTTTTTCGTAGACTGTTCCATTTTTCACGTGGGACATAGAAAAAAGCTGAGTCTGGTACATTGTGAACATAGAAATTCCACTCCGGATTTGGATCTTTCACTGCTGATTTGAGTGACGTAAAAGAAGGCTGAAAAAAATTGCATGTTTTTTATTGAAGGATTGGAAATAAGTCTAAAATATGTCATATTCCAAATGAACAACTTAAAACTGAATGTAAATAGGCATTTTTACAGCAGATGTATTTCCACTTACAAAACAAAAAATGATTAAACACATTAGATAATAAATAAATGATATTAATAATACAACTTGGAAATAGTTTACTTGTTCAAGTGAATTTGTGCTTTCTGAAGATTGTGACTGCTTTTTGGTACTCTAAACATGAATCACAACTATTTTAATAACAACAAATTGGCAAACATATTTTCAACTAGATGCTTTACTCATTTGACACCTGACTATTTGAAAGTTATCACTCACAAGTGGAACTGGAGATACTGTTAGTCTTTGTTCCTCCACAGGGCTCTATGTATTATCCAAAATGAAAGATAAAAAGATAAGTAGACGCAATAGCTAACTGGAAAACATGATAGCATTTGAATATGTCACTAACTGTTTTAGGGGAACTGTCACTTACATGGACAAATTCTTGTATTTGCTCCTTATCAATCTCTGGTTGTTCTCCTTGAACCTATGTAGATAGATGCATGGCTAGATAGACAAATCACTATATTGGTCCCAGAGGAAAGTAATTTATAAAATACACAAAAACATAGGAAAAACATTATTTTACATTACATTATTACTAAGATGTATGAGAGAATTAGTTTTTTAAATACATATATTACCTTATTACATCATTTTAAACAATGTGCCAAAATAATATGGTATGTAATTCTCAATGAGAAACTGTAAATTGCAATAATCTGTGTGTACTTTCTTTAACTATTATCCAATGTGTGACAAAAATATTATATTGTCAGTTTACATTAATAAACATTTAACATATCATTCATAATATAGAATAATGTATAAAATACACAAAGTTATGGGTTTTTGTGTTCTGCCAAATATAAATGTACATGTTTGATTTACCTCCTTGATGGCAAAGTTGTCTGTGTTGTCTGTATCCTGCTCACATGTTTCCTGCACTCCAAATGCAAACTCATGAATCGGTGTCTATATTAAGCACAGTGTTTCACATCAAATGTATATATTTAATGATAATGACGGATATTATCTGTTGTTACATAGTCATTTAATACACATTCTCTAAATAAGCCAGAGCTGGCCAAAAAGGGAAAAATTATTTAATTAATTAAACAATTTCCTCTGTTGTCCCTGACTACATTTTAAAAGGCAACCATTACTGTCTTCTAACTCTGAGTGTCTGTATATACTTAAAAAAAAAAACTGCAGTCTTCTATGGCATAATATGACCACTGACACTTTAAATCATAAAAAAAACACACTTTAAATGTACCACATACTGAACATGTGCATTTTTCAGTCGTTTGCAGTTATGCACAGTGTTAGGAACAGCCAGCTCATTACACAGATTTGACCGGAAGCCATATTGATCATAAGGATGCTGTTCAGGGCCCTCTGGGTCTCACTTTTGTAGGACTGTGATACTCTGTGTAATGTTTTCTGTAGTAATTTTACTTTTTCCCCCTCAAAATTTAGAAAAATATACACAGAATTGCAGAGCCAAATGCAGTCGCACTGAAATGTAAATTTAATTCAGTTAACCTACTGTAAATTGCTTCAGGCTACATTAGGCAATGCTCACCTTGCCAAATGACTTGAACATGTAAATCCTAAAGTAAAACAAATAAGTATTAGTCACTATCTTGTCTGTTACATACGAGTTATTGTTAACAACACTCACCCTTTTTGCATCCCTGTCATCTTTAGTACAACACAACACCACTAAAAATCAAGGGGATCACTTTTTCTTTTCCATAAGCCAACAAATTTACCTGAAAGAGATGTGTGTGGGTGAAGCCCACTTAATCTAACTCTTTTTAATATAAGCTACTGTACACATTAAATTATATTAATATCTTCAAGTCATACCAAACATGTAAACATTTATTATTCTTACTTCAAAATTAATTTGACAACTTACTATATGTGTGAGGAATGGGAGAATGAGACCAATAGATTTATAAAAGGTAAGTTTACTGTAGATGCAGGCTGGTACAAAAAGCATAACAACCAGAACAATAACAGAGGTATCCTGAGGGCTAGACAAGGGCAGCGTAAGTAAACTAAGCAAGGTCAGAACCATAAGAGAATAAATAACAAGCAGAGGTATCCAAAACAAAAGGCAAAAGCAAGGTCGAGAAAACAGAATAACTAGATCAAGGACAAGAGATAACTAGAGAATGCTCGGTAAGGACACAAATGTGGCAATACTTCGCATGGAGCTGCAGGAGAGGTGAGTGTATATATAGGCAATGGTAATGAGTCCCAGGTGTGCTCAGTATGTGCTTATGCCTGAAACAAAACACTGACATGCAATTTAAAATATATATATTTTAAACCTACATTTTCAGTATGAACCTTAAACTTCTTTAGATATATTAAAAGCTGTAAATGTGATAATGCTTCTCCCTGCTTTTGAATTTTAATGTTATTTCTGTTAATTCTGTTTGTTTTTGTTTTTTAAATGATTTAATCTGTAAGTGATTTAAAAATAAGGCACCAGATAACATATTATTTATATGCAAAACATTCAAAAAAGTTAAATTGTTTTTGTCAAGTGTGAAATATAGGATCTGACAAAGATAATTAAATAAATGGGCTCATTCGATTCAAGCATATGTAAAAAAATATGATAATCACCATGAAACTTTAAATGTGACATTCTAGTTGTTTTGAAAAAATATATATATATAGCCGCAAGTGGCAATTTAAATTTTTTTCACTGCAAGACACCTAATGCCTCAGCATATGACCTTTCCTGAGACAAAAGCCACATGTTGTAATGTTTTTAAAGGTGATCCGTGGTGTTCTGTTGTCTCTGTGTGGAGATGGAGTTTGAGACGAAGGTGTAGATGTGGGCCTCTGTCAGACATTGTGTGTGTGTGTGTGTGTGTGTGTGTGTGTGTGTGTTAGTGTTGCCAGGGGCGGATTTAACCAATACGCAAACCACGCAATTGCGTGGGGCCCCGGAGATCAGGGGGCCCCCTGCTGGCCAAAAGAGGTTGGCAAAAAAGACTGTTTTGGTTCTCTGCTGATTTTTCCGTCCAAAAACAGTGTTACTCCATATTAAAAAGAGACGTGTTGAGCACTAGGACCCAGCAAAAAAACAGCCACTCAAGTCAGAAGCCTGTTTCTCTTTAGACCGCTCACTAATGTGTGATTGGTCGTCCCAGCGGTCACTCCATCAGCGTCTGGACTTTCAAACCATCCATCCATGCATTATCACACCAGCTTAATCCTTATCAGGGTCACGGTCTTGATTTGGCCTGTAGTCTCTCTCTCTCTCTCTGTCTCTGTCTGTCTGTCTGTGCGCGTCTACCAGTCTGTGATAAGCCATCCATTTACATGCCTCTAAGTTTAACTTTTATCAAAACAATTCATTTTACTCAAAAATGAGGTACAATTATGTGTAAATGAGGTCTATTGACCATACAGTCCAAACATATGTGTAAAATTGCTGGTAATGAATCTGAGTGAAGTTGATTATCAAGGTGCAACACAGAATTGGGTGATAATTTTATATTACACGATTTTAAGTTTATTAATATTTAATAATAAAATTTTTATTAATGATTAATATTTTCATAATAATAAAAATCATATTTTAATAGTTATTAGTATATTATTAATAGTAACTAGTATTTCCTAATAAAATATTAATAATAATGTTTAAGTAATGTTTAAAATGTATGTATAATAATTAATATTTATTAATCAATAATTTAATTTATGTTTAAGCCTGTACAGCACCATAACCATAAAAAAGAATCTGTTTGATCAGGGCCCCCAGATATGACATTGCTTGGGGCCCCAGAACTTCTAAATCCGCCCCTGAGTGTTGCCACACATCCATTACAGTTTTTTTACTGTCTGTCCCGTGAAATTAATCATCCTTCTTGAGACGCCCATTATCCCGGTTTTTTGTAAAAATTCACTTCCATTCATATATTCAGTCACATTTAAATAAACATATATTCTGCTGTTGCATCAGTGGTCTCTTCCCCACAGTTACATAAGCATGGCATGCTGGTCTCTGGGTTGCTGTAGCAGACGGATGCTTTCATTTGATTGGTTGTCATCTAGGCTGTGTTCAAAAACATAGTGAAAACTTGCTCCCTACAGCTACGGTTAGTCTCTAAATTATATCCCGTCACCTCTAACCCCCTGCCCCCCAAACTCCAAAATTTTAACAACTTGAACTTTAATAATTGTCAAAAATATGTAGAAGTTGTATTACTGTGTGACTTCCAGAGTCTGTTAAAAACCAGCTACGCAGTCTGCCTTCCAAGCATCACAAAAATACAGCTGTAACTCAAGTGCTTTTGCCATGAGAAAAGTATACAGTGAAATTTTACCAAAACCATACAGTTGATAGCCAACAGGTCCCTCTGTTTAATGACAGTGGAATGGTTTAGGCATTATGGGTATTTTTTGAGAAATCCATTTACATATCACAATAGTAGGTATTTAATGACTTTGAGAAAAGTATACTGTGAAATCTTGCCAAGATGATACAGTTGATAGCAAAGAGGTCCTTCTGTTTAATGTAATCTGTATTTCTACATTTCCACCAGTTTTACCATTCATAGCCAATTAAGTGTTTATATAATAATACAAAATACGTAAGTATATGAAATAATGCATGCGCTGCCTCTTTAAAGTGCTTTAAAACGAAAAATATTCATGACTTGTTAATTTTAGTTTGTAGTTTAGTTAATACTACATTTAGTGATGTAGTAACAGAGAATAAATCTGAAGGCTAGACAGTCCAAATTCACAGCCGCTCACTTCCGGTCTTCGCGGCCTTCGAAGGACCCGGCCTACGTAGACTGGGTAGGCCGGGTCCTTCGAAAGATCCAGACCCTGAATTCGGACACACCCATCGTTGCTCAAACGCGGGTTTCTGTTTCTCTATCTTTCCCAAAACGGATGTAGTGTTCTCAGCAATGAAAAACCGTAATGACGCGCCTATACGTGCATTCGGCTTGACGGTCAATTTCCAAAGCGCGGATAACTTGACCCCAGTCATTTAAGTGCGGTCTATGATCTTATCATCATGGATCCTGACTTGTACCAGATCATTGTCAAATATAAAACAAAGGCAGAGTATCCTGGTGGTATATCAAAGGCAGAAAAATGTGAAATTCGCCGTGAAGGTGAGAGAGCCATTTTTAAATTGGCTCACCACACAGATTTTTACAATGGATCATCATGTTCATAACATAATACCCTAATTGCTAAATGTTCTGATGAAACATTTCTGTATAGTTTCACGCCATACTCTGCTTGTTTTTCATGAATGTATCTATTACTTTATGCCTAATACTACTTTGCATAATCTACACACCTAAGAATTAAGCCTACACTGAGTGATACTATTAGCACGTAGATTTATTTCAGCATTTAACAACGTAATTATGGATTATATTATGTAAATATCTGGATATTACCTTTTTGACCAGTGAATGTATTGGTATCTAATAGGAGGAGCCCTGTACTATGTGAAGGGACCAGCCAGGTCTGTTAAATTTTGTTAAATTTAAAGTTATGTGGTTCTGAAGAGGCCAATGGAGTGTTTGTAGATTTCCATGCAAGCCAAACTGGAGCTCACACTGGCCAGAAAAAAACAAGAGATGCCATCTCAAAAAGATTTTATTGGCCTGGAATGTCAGCAGACATTGACAAATGGGTGAGTAAAATTCACAACATTCTAAGAGTTGATAGCAACTCACTGTTCGAGTTGGGTAGGTCTGCAATTTTTGTTTAATCAGCTTTGTCATGCTGCACTTAAACATGTTAGGAAATAATTGTATGGGTTGTGCTACAGTGGCATATACAAAAAAAAAAGTTGAGATTGTGAGCAATATGTAAACAGAAACATTAAATGATTTGCAAATCATGTAAACCATTTAATTAACTTAAATCATTACAGAAACAACACATTAAACAAGAAAGATTCTGCAACCCTGTTCAGCAATGTAAAGTACTGTGCCATAATCTGAGACCACCCTTTCATGTAGGTTTGAGTTGTATTTTCGCAATGAAGGGAAGGACAGCAAACTTGTGGACATGTTCAGATATGAAGCAAGAGTGGAGCTTCTCAGTCTATCAAATATTAAATCTTTAAGTGATGATTTTCTGAGGGACAAAGCCTTGGGGCATACCAGTTTGCAAAATTGTTTGGTTTCCACTGATGTTCAGTTGACTTCCCCATTCCAATGCAGTTGTGTAATCTTATATCTAATCTCACTAGAAACATTTTATTTAGACATTTTACATGCACATGTTAAGATGAATTTGTGTAGTTGTTTGTATGAATGCTAGTTTCTGTTTTAAGTGGAATATAATGAGATCTTTGAGAAGATTTTTTGGAAGGACAAGGTTTGGAACTGATGTGAAGAAACTAATAGAAAATGTACCAAAAAATGGTAGACAAATTAATAATGAGAAAATGGAAAATGATAGATTTGCACCCTTTTCATGACAACTTTGGCCCAATACTGCATATAGTAAAAATGTAAGTGTGTTGTAAGTGGGTGTTTAATATGATTTTATAAAATGTGTACAAATGTGGCGGAATGTTTGGTGTGCCAAGCCAACCAGAACATAATAAAACAGGTAGTGGAATATACTCCTATTAAGGTAAATATGGTTTGTTCAGGTCTTTGGGGTTAGTAATTGTTGAAATTTTGCAGGGTGGATGAAGTAAATAACTACTGCTCTAAACTATGCTATTTATATCCTGTTGAACTGTTCTAACATTTTCAAAATATACATCTCTACACAGTTTCTGAGTTGTCAGAATATCAGAAAGAGGCTTAAACACTAAATGGAGATTAATAACCACTTGCTCACATCATCCATAATTACATTTCCGTTTCTGTTGACAACAAATGAGAATTCACACACTGTTTGAAGTGAAATTCTTCAATCTGTTTTTCAAGGTAGCAGAGCCTTTTGAACTGCTTGGTATGGACCTAATTGGCAAACTGGTGACAACCAAAAGAGGGTATCAGTACATTTGTGTACTTTTTGACTACCTCACTAAATGGCCACAAGCCTATCCACTGAGGTCTAGGTGTGCAGATGAAGTGACGGAGTGCATTGGGAAATGTTTTCACCAATTTGAAGCACCGAAAAGGATTCGCACTGACCAGGGCCGAGTGTTCGTCAATGCGGTAATTTTGAAATAACTGAGACTTTTCTGCCCTAAAATAAAATGATGCATGCTTTGTTGAATACTTATTTAAATCAAGCAAATAATCCAGTGTATAAAAGGTTTTATTTGTGTTTATATGAAAAGATCAACAAGGGTGTTTGTGACAAGCTGGGAATAAAAAGAAGTCTGTGCTCTCCCTATCATCCTCAAACAAATGGCTTGGTGGAGAGGATGAATGGGACAATCCAGAAGTTAATGAAAAGGATTTTTTTTTGTTCCTGAATCAATGCATTTATACATATTCCATTTGTGATATCCACAAAAACATAATATTTAAATCTATATTTGTTCGGGAATAAGCAATAAGTCACTTTTTTGTTTTGTTTTGTATTTCAGCACTCTGAGCAAACTTGGGGGAAGGATGCCGGAGACGTGGGATGAGTACTTAGATGCAGTAATGTTTGGGTTACGTACCAAAAAAAAATTACGACAAAATTCTCACCTTACTACCTTATTTTTGGAAGGGAGGCTCGCTACCCTTCAGAAGTCCCTGAGCACTACCAGATTGGTGAATTTGTTTCATTTACATTTTGAGTAATTGAGGGGTATCTGGGAATGGTTTACTGTACGCAGAACTGGCATTTATTAGTTACACACCACACCTTAACACAATTTTTGGATTCCAGTATGTCATGTGACTGATATCTGTCATGCCATCCGACCTATCCTGCCCTGTCAATAGCTCTATTATAAGCATTCTCCTCGCTTTCTCACACACACTCACACACATGATCACTCTTTACATGTCTCCCTTCTTCCCATAACTCATTCACTCAGGCTTTCTTGTAGATGCGTCTGTCAACCTCCCGATCCATTTCCTGCTCTCTCTCTCTCTCTCTCTCTCTCTCTCTCACTCAGTTATTCTCTTGCTCGATCCCTCATGCATCCACTACTTAACCTCATCTACTTAACTCCATATTTGAAGTACTCTCAGCCCTTATTCTTAGTTTCCACCTATATTGATTGTTCCACTATTGCACTACAATTCCCATCAGTCCTTGCTCTTCAGATTTCAGCCATATCTCCTAACTTTGTCCAAAACCACAACTCCCAGAATCCTTCTCTCAGATCTGTCACCTCCTCTGCCCTGCTCACCTGTCAGACATTTTCTAATCAAACCCTTCAGTATAAATATCCTGTTTCTTCTTCTTACCTTCACTCGTCATTGTGGTGTTTTTACCCACAGGTAGCCAACCTTTACGGTTCCCATAAAGGTCTTTCTTCTTTGCTTAACTTTCTTGTTCAGAGCCTTAGCCATGAGCTTTCTTGTCTGGAGCCCTAGTTTTTGCTTTTCTCTTATTACCTTAGTTTTTCCTTTTTCTTGAGTTCCTCTTTTTTCTTGTTTCTTTTCCTGATCCTTTTTCTTTTGTTTATTGTATCTGTTGTCCATTGAGGTTACTCATCTAGTTTTTATTTTTTCCTGTCTATTTTGTTTTTGAGTGTACATGGTCATCTTGTATATACAAATCCTTTTTTTTTCGTTATTAAAATTCTTACTTTATTTCACCTGCGCGCATCTCGCTTCATGTCTCGAGGGACTGGGGAGCGTCGTCGGCGACCTCCTGAAGTGACTCTGGAGCGTCGTCGGCGACCTCCTGAAGTGACTGTGGAGCGTTGTCGGCGACCTCCCGAAGGGACTGTGGAGCGTCTGCGGCGACCTCCCGAAGGGACTGGGGAGCGTCTTAGGCGACCTCCCGAATGTCAGGAATCTTACGAAGCAGATCGAACACAGGTGCAGATAAGGAGACTAAAGATTTATTAATGAAATAACACAAGCACAACTGAAAAATAAACATAACGAAGTCTAAACAAACAAAATCAAAACCACATCTAGATGTAACTGAAGACACAAGGAAATCAAAATGAACCATAAGGGAGAAACAAACAGGGCTTTTAAAGACAAATGATTAACAAATAACAATAAACAGCTGAACTAAATAACATGACCTAAACTCAAATAGGAAACAAACCTTATAAGGAAAGAGAACAAAATAATAAGACCAGCAGGGGGCAGAGCATGACAATATCAGCCAGGTATACCAGAACTTCTTGCATCAGCAGTTGTTCAGTTGTTTTAGAGGTGTGGTGGAAAATTGTGACAGAAATAAAAGTCTCTGAGTCTCTGGGTCAGGATCAAAAGTGAGTAACAAATTAATTTATTGGAGTGATAGAATGCCATGCATAGACCCTTCTATTCTCCTACGGAACAGTCTCTCAAAAAGCCTTTATACCCCTAGCCCCTCCCTAATTATACAACAACTATCATTCCATTGTCTCATATAGCCATGAACAAAGTTACATTATGCAGGTGCTCACTCTTTTTCTATCTGTGATGTTCTGACACATTCCGCTCCCATAGCCCCCTTCCAGACCATTTCAACTAATTTCAGTTATCTCAACTCAGTTCGGGGAAGAAGGGAACTGAAGGTCAAGATGTGCCAGCAGTACACCGTTATCCGACACACACACACACACATAAGCCTGCTGCCTTCACAGAGAGTTCAAGAAGGGAAAACAACTTCAGTCACACAAGCATATATGGCTTTACTGATATAGATTGAAATGAACAATCCCTTTAATTGATTATGAATCATTTCAATGAACAAATTCCATCACAGAGGAATGTTATGTTATATGTGTTGATTCTAGCACTTTTCAATCTGGCCACATTGCCCTGGTCTTTTTACACACATTGCTTTGAGTGTTTTTCAAGAAAGAATAGTGCAAAAAAGAAAGAAATGCAAGCCGCAACCAGAGAGCTTGTCCCAGAGAAAGTTATATTTGTAACTCTAAAATTTAAGATAAGTTGAGTCATCAGGACATAATTCATGTTTGCTTTACATCTGTTGATTTATTAAGCCAGCAGCGTTTCTGGACTTTGATATTTGATTTCCAGTCTGCACAGTAAAGTCTTAAATGTATTTTGAATAAGCAAAAAGTGTTGTTATTGATGAGATTTGGTATTCCTAAGATTGTGTGGTTATATTAATCACTGAAGCATGTCAAACACATTTTATTGGACATTCCATATACTTATATGAACATAAATATAGTAAAAATCAAAGATTTGTTTTAAAAAAAGTTGTGGATTACCACGAAATGGATAACTAAACAAAATTTAGGAACCTTATATTTCATATTTCAATCATTCATTGCACACCTGCACACCATGTTGAATTCAACACTTTTGCATTGTAGTATGTAATTCTCAACTGTGTACGCAAGCTTAATTGTCTTTACCACAAAATGTTCCTATATAACATAATGTATTATGTCACTGCTTTAAATGTTCATCTATTTGCTTCTAGGTAGACAGTAGTGTTGAGGCTGTCATTAGCGAAGAGGCAGTGTCAGAGGACATTAAACGAATGGATGAAATAAAAAACATAGTAATAGGAAATGTTGAAAAGGTGCAGGACTCCACACAGCGGAGGTTAAAGTCTGGCACTCCCAAGTCAGACTTTAAAGTTGGAGACAGAGTGTGGAGGCAGAACTTAAGAAAACAGCAGAGGAAGGGTGGCAAGCTGGAAGCCAACTTAATTTGACCTTTTTTGATCACAGACATACAAGGCAAGAGTGCAGACCTGTCGGGGGAAAATGGTGCTGTTTTCCTGAAGGTAAATGTGGATCACCTACAGCTTGCCAAAGACCAGCTGCCGCGTATTCCACACAAGCTTGCAGCACCAGCCATGTCCCCTTCAGTGTCATCAGCACCACCAGCAGTGTGGTCTTCTTCAGCACCACCAGCAGCAGTGTCCTCTCCAGCACCTCCACCACCAGCAGCAGTGTCCTCTCCAGCACCTCCACCAGCAGCAGCAGTGTCCTCTCCAGCACCTCCACCAGCAGCAGCAGTGTCCCCTCCAGCACCTCCACCAGCAGCAGCAGTGTCCCCTCCAGCACCTCCACCAGCAGCAGCAGTGTCCTCTCCAGCACCTGCACCAGCAGCAGTGTCCTCTCTTGCACACTGTCTATGGATGTTTTGGTTATATTGGATGAAATTCTTGACATTTGTAACTGCACTAAAATATTAAATTTGTGGAATTTTTGTGGAATTTTCAACTGTCAATTTTTACAGATCTGCATGATGCCTGGAAAGGGAAAAAATGCCCATGTAATTCTTTCACAGATTGGGGCGTACAAGTTATTTTACTGGGACATTGCAAGATCTGCTCCAAACCAGGAACTTGAGAGTGAGTGAATCTTTCAGGTCGTTATTAAACACACTCATTCAGCATTCAAAGTGGTAGTGGAAAAAGTAAGTGAACCTTTGGAATTAATAGCTGGTTCACCCCCCAGCCCACTAGTGACCACTCCCACCAGGCTCCTGTGACGCAGCCTTGCCTCAGCCTCTTGGACAGCCTCCTCCACCCTCCACTTCCTGCCCACTCTCACGTGGATTCCAGCTTTGGACACCTTTGGATCAGTAGAGTCCCTGTACTGCACTACTTCTCTAGCTCTTGAAATCTTCTTCAAAGAATTTAAAGGGCAGCTGAAATTTGTTGTTGCTCCCATAGAGTGTGATGCTACTCAGGCTCTTTGGTAACCCAAGCCATCTCCAGAGGTGGTTGCTGACTTTCATTTCTGGAATCTCAGATGTGGAGATTGGGATGGCATAGATGAGGAGAGGACACAGGATCCTGGGAAGGATGCCATGCTGGTAGACCCAGGCTTTGAAATTTCCAGGTTGACTGGACTTGTCCACGGATTTCAACCATCCATCCAACTATGCACAGGTTGTCTGGATTGATGTTGTAACTCTCAGAGAGATGTCAAAAACCTTACCCAACCTCTTGACTGGCTTCTCTGTAATCATTGGAATGGCAATGTCTGCAATGTTAAACCGGAACTTGTCCTCCACCTTACCTTTCCTCATCACCATGGATCTTGATTTCGTGTGTCAAAAGCATATCCGTGCCCACTCCATAAGCTTACTGAGCCCCTTCAGAATCCACCGGCAGCCTGGGACTGATTCTTACATAATTGTAAGGTCATCCATGCATGCCCTGATGGGTAGCTGCCATTATCCCAAACACGTTCAGGGCCCTCTACATTCTGGCTCAGAGGACGTAATGAGCATATTCATGGCCAGGGACAACAGAGTCACAGAGATAGTACACCCTGTGATGATACCGGTCTTCACCCTAAGTTAACTAGATATAGTTGCCAGTATAGTTGTGGAATGTCTATGTACTCTTTTGCAAATTTCAGGTGTGTAGCAATGTTCTTTTTAGAAATCAGCAGCAAACTTCATAGTGTCCTCCCATAGACACCCTGCTTGTTTAAGATTTTACGGACTGTAGACTCATGGACACAGTCATGTTAGCCTATACCAGTGATGCCTTCAAATCTTTGGCTGTCACTTTGGGTTGTTTATTTACCTCATTGAGTCTCTGTTGTTCTCTTGGGTCATTTTGACTGGGCGCCCACTTCTTGGCATAGTAGCCACTGTCCCAAGTATTTGTTTTACTGTAGACTGGTGAATTTTTTAAGTCTTTGAAATCACTTTATAACCCCTTCCAGATTTATGTATATATATTTTTTTTTATTGTAAATCCTCTAAAAGCTCTTTTTGACAAGGCATGGCTCACATACACACATCCTCCTTGTGCAGAGCATACTAAAAACGTTTAATTGGTTCCTCTCAGTCAAAGTAGTTCTTGTCCACACCTCCAAACTCATTTTCTTAACAAGTCTCCAAGTATTCTAGTACATGACTTCAATAAGGTTTTTTGAGGTTATTAATTCAAGCATTCACATATTTTAAACACTAGCACTATAATGTTTTTTTGATTATTCTCAATGAAACCTGAATGATCAGAATTTATTTTGTCATTACTTTAGGCACATTATATCTGTCAATACCCTTTACTTGGATGAAGATCAGATCACATTTTATGACATTTATGCAAAAAGCCATAAAATTCCAAAAGGTTGACATACTTTTTCTTGCTACTGTAAGTACACGGGGGGCGGATTTGGAAGTTCTGGGGCCCCAAGCAATGTTATGTCTGGGGGCCCTGATCAAACAAATTCCTTTTTGTAGTTATGGTTATGGTGTGGTGCATATAAATAACATAAATAAAATAAATATTAATACTTTACTTAAACATTATTATTCATAATATTTTATTAATATTCATAATATTTTATTACTAGTTAATATTTATTATTATTATTATTATTATTATTATTATTATTATCAGTCATTGTTAATAATAAAATTCATATTAATCATTAAAATCCTAATAAATGATTAAATATTAAATTTAAACTATCAAAAGCATGTAGCATAAAATTATCACCCAATTCTGTGCTTCAACTTCACTCCAATTAATTAAAATCAATTTTACACTATATGTTTTGACTGTATGGTCAATAGACCTAATTTACATAAAATTATTCCTCATTTTGAGTAAAAAATAAGCAGAAATTCAGAATTATTTGACAATAGTTACACTTGGAGGCATGTAAATGGATGGCTTATCACAGACTGGCAGACACACACATAAACACAAACACATTCAAATGTTAATGTTTTAATACTGTAGGGTGATATTCACAGTGACGTTCAGCTCAGCCAATCACAGTTCAGCATCTTGTTTATATATACGCAGAGTATATATTTTTTTATATATTTGCAGAGTAGTTATTGTATTAGACTCGCCACACGGCCCCAGCACTGAACTCTATATATAGTTCTGGTGCTGGAGTTAGGCAGTCTGCAGCATTGTAATATTGACTGAAGCACCAACTGAAGAGTTAAAATGAAGTCTACCTTGTCATGTGCCTTTATTCCCACACCTCCACACCACACGCAGCAAAAGAGCGATGTTCTGCCAGCCAGAGAAGCAGCTCCTATTCGCACCTTTCACAATTCCCAGAATGCACCGCACAACCGGCAACATCCGGTTCACCATTTTCTCTTGTTTATGTCTGTGCCAGCTACGCTTAGTATTGATAGCATGCAACACGATAGCTTGCAACAATGTGTTTAAACTAAAAACCCACTGCATAAATTGAACATACAAGTTGACACAACAAGATATGATGTTTAATATCCAAAGAAATATCTGCACTCTCTATCACGCTCACACACTCACTCACTCACTCACTCTCACACACTCACTCATTCATTCTCTCACACACTCACTCTCACTCTCTCTCTCACTCACTCACTCACACTCTCTCTAACTCTCTCACTCACTCTTTCACTCACTCTCACACACTCACTCACTCATTTTCACACTCACTCACATTCACTCACTCACTCTCACTCATTCATTCTCTTACTCACACACTCACTCATTCTCACACTCACTCACTCACTCATTTTCACACTCACTCACATTCACTCACTCACTCACATAATGGATGTTGACATTGTTCCATTGCTGTTGTGAAATTGTCATTTCATTGTTTAAAAAATGTTCTAAAAATGTTAAAAATGTTTAAGTGAAAAATAAAAATATCTCAAACAAGAAATAATTCTTGTGTGGAATAAAACATAGTACAAAATAGAATATAAATTATTATTTTGAGTCAATATGACAAAAGTGGCATGAAAACACACTGATTCTAATATGGGTCAAAAAAGATCCACTTATGGAAGAGTGTAGGGTCCAGTCACTCATGCATCTAAGGGTTAATTTGATAGAACTTTGTGGCATTGCAAATTATTCATTTTGTTTTTGCAAAAAATTAGTACAATGATGATTTTAACTAAATTTAACTTGTCATTTTGTAATTCTGCCTCATGCCAATCTACTAATAAAAACATCTTCAGTTTGCAGAGTGCATATTAAATGGAGAGGCCATAAATTTGGAAACCACCCAGGAGGCAGTTAACAAGCTGAGGCTAGATATTGCCATGACTGTCCTTCGTGAATCCGGTGTGTTTTAATTTTGGTGGATCATTTTTAATTGCTTTCTGTCTCAGTACTCTGGCATGTTTGTTACTTTATACAAAAAGGCAATATAAAGCTAGTTCATTAGTGCAATTACAAATGTTATTTTAGACTTGTTTTGAAAACCAAACTCAAGTTTGAATATGAACACCCAGACAATCTCATCAACTTGTGCCATTTTTGTGGGATGCAGGAGCATGATGACCCCAACTGGGTATTTTCTACTTTTTCTAATATATATTATAAATATACAAACAAAATGTAAACAAAGCCATATTAATAATCAGGTACAACTAGAAATGTGAATGATCAATAATAATACAGAATATAAGCAGTATTACAGACAGCAATTTTACACAAAATTGCACAAAAACAAAAAAAGTTTTAGACAGGGCAATGTGAAATATAATTACATGGAAACAATCCTGACAAGGAAGACCCACCTTTGTTTCAGATATGCTGTGATTTTTGTGAGAGATGGTACCACCATGAATGTGTGCAGAAGCCTCCACTGGATAGAGACTACATGTGTCCAGCATGCAAATAGGGGTGCTCCTCTTTCTAACATCTCATGTTTTTTTGGTTAAATATACTTGAATCTTTTAAAGTTAGTTTATTTGTAAATGTAAGGTATGCATATATGTACAGTATATAGTATTGTGTTCATTTTCAGATAGAAGTACTTTAAGATAATTCACAAATTGTTTAACTGTTGATTGTTATAATAGTTTTAATATTTGTTTTTTATTAACATGCTTTTGTAAATATTGTCATTAAAATAATTGCCATAATAAGTTTGTAGGTCCAGGGGTGCACTGACGTAGGGATTTATAGTGAACTGAGATGCTGGGGCTGTCATACCGCTGCTCACGCGATCAGGTTTGTTGACGGTGAGCAGAGGTATGCCAGTGTCTCGGGGAGCTCCCATGCCTGTTTACCTTCTGGCTCTGTCCTTTTAGGTAGGCTGTTCTAGATAGTTCTGCCGGAGTCAATAGCCGCACTCTGATATGTCTCAAAATCCCCCTGCTCTATAAATCCAAACAGAACAAATTCCATTTTTGTCTTTTTCCAAGTGAGTGATTGCCCATCGGTCCGGTCCAAGGCTGATGGAAGACGGATTACTATTCTCTGCATGATGCTTCCCTGGATCAGCTGCCCACCAACAACCAACTACTGTGACCTGCTCCAGATGCCCTACTCTACTGCCCACATTGGAGTTCAAATGGACTTTCTGGCCGTTATCATTGCTACCACTGTCATCATCATTCTTGTCCCACTACTGTCACCATATCAGTTCACCTGAACATTACAACAAGATCATATGATTATGATTTATCACAAACTTAGAATTAGTTGGCCAGAGGAGGATGGGTTCCCCACGTGAGTCTGGTTCCTCCCAAGGTTTCTTTCTCCAGCTCTGAGGGAGTTTTTCCTTGCCACTGTCACTGTTGGCTTGCTCACCGGGGATTGGGGATTAATGATGTTTGTTATTACTAACCCTGTAAAGCTGTTTTGCGACATCAGTTGTAAAAAGCGCTTTATAAATACATTTTATTTGATTTGATATTTGCATGTGCAGTTTAAATAATATATTTTCTTTCATAATATATTGTTTTTATATTATAAAATAAATGTGTGGTTATATTTTTCAAAAAATCTTATTTGAATCAAACGTTTACAACCAACAACAAATAAAGGCAAAGTGTGTGCATTTCCTTAATGCAACATGAAGTGCTTATTTCTTTCTACTTTAAAACACACAGCATTTTATATTTTTCATAAAATATTTCATTTTTTATTATTAATATTAGTTTCAGATTTGAGCAATTGTAATTTTGTTTAGGACATTTATAGTATGGTATTGCATAAACATAGCAGTCACACATACGTACAACCAATTGGTCAACCAAAGATTCTCAAATATTTGGCAAATACAAAATGACAACTTTTTTTGCTCAACAACTAAATTTGCTCACAGAAATATCCATAACCACACACATAAAGCCAAAAACTCAAAGAAAGTCAGTTTAGGTTTAAAGACTCAAGAGAGAGAAATGGTAGTGTAGAACAATCTGTATCCCAGAATGTTAATACAGACAGATTTAAGAGGAGGTGCCTTTTCAGGCAGGTGGACTGCCTTAAAGAGCATCCCCCTGTAACTCTCTTTCTGTACACACAAATATGGCTTGTTTTTGTCAGTACACATGTAGGATCAATATAAAATACCTGTATAAGTTTCATGGCTATAACAGTGGTATAGCCAGAATTAAGAGGGGGTGCCTTTTCAGGCAGATGGACTGCCTTAAAGAGCATCCCCCTTTAACTCTTTCTGTACACACAAATAAGGTTTGTTTTTGTCAGTACACATGTACGATCAATATAAAATACCTGTATAAGTTTCATGGCTAAAATTGTAATGTAGCCAGTGAACAACTGGGTACATTTCTTTCAAATTCCACTATTAATATTGCAGTTATGTTCACGCAGTGGCAGGGTGTGTACATTTTCATGGATGTAACATTTTAGCAAATACAATAATGAAGTGGTCATTTTATTTACAGTTCGCTGCTTTGTCCTAAATTCATATTTATTTCCAGTGTTTAATCCAAATATTCTATAAAAATAGCGACAGGATATGTAGGAGTTTCATTGTGGTCAGAAAATTGACGTATACGTTGTTGTAGAATAAGTCGATTATATCATTTTATTATTTACAAGCGACCTTTTTCACATCTCAACATCTAGAGTGTGTCTACTCAGGGAAAAGGCTATTTATTTTTATTTTGACGGAAAAGAACATGACATTTTGCCCGTTTTGTCATAAAATGCCGATTAACCTTAGGACTAAATATGGGCGCGCTCACGACAGGGGATGCTGAATTCGGCAAAACAGAAAACACCGGCTCTCGCGGTGACATCATAATGGCCCATTCAAATCTGCGCAAGTCATTCTTCTATTATCTGTTCATGTTATTCCTTTAATTTTACTATCATTAATTAACAATTTACCATCTTTAAAGTGCTGTAAAACTACATTAATAAAGAAAAACATCAAATGAGTCCAAATCATTTAAAACCAGTAGTTTAGACATGATTTAGCTAAACAGCTCAGTCCCTGCTAACATGTCTTACAGGGTTGACAGATGAAGTACTGTGTGAACAGGTGGTTTTTGAGAGCAACCATGTGGTCTGTGCACTGTACTGTAAAGTCAAACATCTATTTCTTAACTATACTTACTGCAGGCTTACTGATCACTGCAGTGAACACTTCTCACACTATTTCTCAAGTTTAGCCACATCAACATGTTTCAACATAATTACATATATTACAATTCACCAGCTTCTGGACTCCTTTAGACAGCAGAGCTGGCAGGGTAGAGAAATGGCTCGGCACTGAGGGCTTCCTGACCTCTTTCTACATAAAAGTGTCCAGTTACCAGCACTCAGGTTACATTTATAGACAGTCAGCAACAGTGAGAGGAATCTCTCTCTGTGATCCAACAGAAACTGTACTCAGTGACCATGCAGAATCCAGCAGGCTGGAGAATGTGTGTGTACATACAGATGGGAATACACTCCAACGTAATACAACTGTACTATACAATCAGTTAAGTCTTTGCTGTCTGGTCTGGGGTCAGTGTTCCTGAGGTCATTCAGCATGAGACAAAGGTTCAACAGATTTCAGAAAGCCAGAGGCCGGCTCAGATAGCTTCATTTATCACATTTTATTCAGTAAAAGAAAAAACAAACATACTTTCATTTGTGTGCTTTATCTATAAGAACATGTAACAAAATGTAAATATAGGAAACATTTTATAAACTACAGTTTATAAAACTTTATAAACTGTTTTAGTTTATAAACTACAGTTATGTGACATTTTATAAACTACTCAACATGTGACAAACTATATCCAACGTTATCAAATATGCACTTTTCCATAAAAATAATCAAATAGCAGTTGTGCCTTTAGCTGAATGTAGGATAGTTCACTAACATTGGTGCAAGAGAGACTTTTTGTGATTTAACATGACACAGTTACCGTTTTCATAGAGATAGTATTCCGATGAAACCATGTAATCTCGCTGACGCCATGTTGGTAGACAAGTTGAAATTTGTTCAGGAGGTTCATTATGACAATCTTGAATAAGTATCATTTTAATTCAAACATGTTTGTGAATGGACACGTATTCTCTACGTTTGCCATAACTGACCCCCTCTTTCCCAAATACTAGTAGTGGAGGAAAACAAGGGAGAGCAAGGAGCTTATATTCAGCTCTGCTGAAATTAAACAAGAAAACACTCCCGCTCTGAGCGTTTTTAACTACCTGCTTTGTCAGCTTCGCCACCTAGTGTTTACTGTGTCAGTAAAAGCTTCTAAACAGCAGACTGTTTACAGACCAGATGCTATAAGAGTTAGTGCATCATATTTATTCATTATTGTTCAGAATTTGATTCAGCAAGGTAAATATTGTATATTCATTAAAGTGACATACTTCAATCCTTTTTGGCTACGTTCACATTATAAGCCACATTGTTAAAATCTGATTTTTTGCTCAGATCAGATATAACTATCTTGACGGTTCAAGACTTGCTTGTTTCCATTTGCGTAGTGTGACCTCCTGTTACAAAACCAGTACGAGTTTTGGGGGAACCCTGTATTTGTGACACAGATTTGAGTAAAACTGGTAAAACAGGTGTGTTAGTAGCTGATGTGTGATGGTGTTTTGCTCAGGAGGACAGTAAACAGGTGCTGGACTGTACACGATCAGGTGAAGAAGGTGAATAACTGCCAGCTGGCTGCTTTTACTATTTTTACAGCTACGTGAGTAAACGAGAGTAGGCAACGCTGACTCACCCACTACACACATGTGTACAAGAAAAAAGACATGAAATCTGATCTGACCATCACATTCAAGTCACATGTCCAGGGACTCAATTCTGATTAGAATTGTGAGATGATTTTGTCAGGATCAAAGGATGCAGTGGTTAAAGCAGCAGCACCAGTCACAAAAGCAGGAAGGAAGTGGAACCTGCGAGTAGCAGTGCAGGTAGCCAGGAGCTCATTAGAGCTAAGGGATATGATTGGCCAAGTGCAGTGTGGAAGAGCGGGCGTTGGGTCAGGTGATTCATGGAAAGCATTTAGTAAGGCCACATCACCAGAAAGAAGGCAAATGATTATTAGATTTATTTGCAATCAGGAAGAGGAGGCACAGTGTGCAACAGCAGCATCACAGGCCAAACAAGGCCAGTGGCTTCACTGGGAGAATTTAGAGAAGCGGACGATCACTTGGCAAGAACTGTGGGCAATGGAGGCAGGTCGTATTAAGTTTTTGCTTGGAGCAACTTATGATGTCCTTCCAACTCCACAAAACCTTGGACAGTGGATAGGTGAAGACCCTAGTTGTAGATTATGTACAGGGGTTGGCACGCTGAGGCATATTCTATCCGCTTGTAAGGTTAGTTTGTCGCAGGGGAGGTATACATGGAGGCATAATCAGGTGCTAAGGGTGTTAGCATGTTTGTTGGACAGTAAACGCGTGGAGGTGAATGCATTGACGAGTGGTTGTAGTAATAAAGTGATTAGGTTTGTCCGCGAGGGGGAACAAATTCGAGAGCAGGCACAGGTTATAAATATTGGTAGATGGGGTGAAGCGCGAGATTGGAAATTGCTGGTGGATGTAGGTAAAAAACTGCAGGTCCCAGAGTGCATTGCGTGAACTACACTGAGGCCAGGCAGATATGGTGCTGTACTCTGAAAGTAAACGGATAGTTTATTTCATAGAATTAACAGTTCCATTCGAAGAATGCAGTTGACGAAGCATTTGAAAGGAAGAAGCTGAAGTACATAGACTTGGCGACTGCAGTGAGGGAGCGCGGGTGGAAGGTAGATGCAAGACCAGTGGAGGTAGGTGTTAGGGGATTTGTAGCCAAATCTGCTACATCCCTGCTTGTGCAGTTCGGCATCAGGGGCTGCTGTGAAGGAGTTATCAGAAACGGCTGAAAGGTCTAGTCAGTGGTTGTGGATGAGGAGAACACAGACTAGTTGGGGAAATGCACTGTAGAGAAGCTGTTTCGGTGGTTGGTGATGTAGCACGTAAAGATCACATGGAACTGGTGGCACTTAGCATGCATTAACGGTGCCAGTTGGGCTCGGTACAGCCTTAGTCACCAGGGAGGCCAGTGTGGATTTTTACATTTGTTAAGGGTAAGGAAGGTGTGTAAAGTTAGCTTGGAGGGGGGTGGGTCTGGGACGACAGACCACCTTTGAGCCTTCTGGAAGTGTTGTGGGCTTAATTCAGCGAAACACTGACGAGGGAAGGTGCCTACCTGATGACCCCTGTGAACAGCTAGTAATGCAGTGTGTGGTTTGGGTACTCATGTGATGGGCTTAATGAGTAACTGTAGATGTTAAGGGTAGCTGGTCCAACCATAGGGTGTAGCTGTAGGATTGAAACAATAGGATTGTGTGGCTGCCAGTGGTAAGAGAGTAGGGTGGGCCCTATGTGAAGCTCTAATGGTTTGGCCTAGGATATTTTACATCTTATCTTGTGTATGATTGTAATAGAAAAGATGGATTTGACACGTCCACACAGCCCTGAAAACATCAGATCTGAGCCACATTAAGGCAAAAGATCAGATCTGAGTCACTTCAGCCTGGTAATGTGAACGTAGCCTATGTTTTAATGTTGATCAGTGTGACTTACAGCTGATCAGAAATCAAGAATCTTCATTTGGAATAAATTACTATTCAAACAGTATCAACATTAAAACTAAAAAAGGCACAAAGAAACTTTTTTTCCAGCTGATTCTAATGTGTTTTAGATGCACTGGTATGCTAAACACTCGGTACTGCAGTAGTTGGTCACAGACTATGCAGTTTGTCTACCAAGATGCGTGCAGTTATGTCATTATGGAATACTATCTTTTGCTAACACTGAGACTGCTGGCAGAGCTCTCACATAGAAGTTCTCATGTTGAAAAATGAAAAATCTCTGTTTATTTGAACAATATGCTTCAGTTACTTGATTAAAAAGCATCGATGTTGTTCCCACGATAATGAACCTTCTCGTCCAGGTATTACTGCCACCATTACTGCAGCTACAGCAAAGAAAATACTTTTGAATACTTGTAATGTGATATGCTTTTTGGAGATCAACTGTTCACAGTATCACTGCAATCAGTAACAATGATTTTGGAATACTTACTGATATGTAAGCAATTCCTTCATTGGATTCCAGTGTGCCATAGTGTACTGTTCCCAAATCCAAATGAGGCTAGAACATTTGAAACTGCCAAATTTAGTCATAGTACAGGTATCTCAAAATATAAAGCATTTCAAATACAGCGGAACCTTGACTTACGAGTTTAATTTGTTCTGAGATGGAGCTCGTAACTCAATTTGCTCATATATTAAATTTCCATATTAAAATGAATTGAAATGCTATTAATGTGTTGCAGCCACCACATTTTTGTTACACGTTTTTAAATTGAAAATGTACTTATAACAAATAATGAATAAAAATAAAAAGAGAGACTAACTGGTATATTAAGTGTATTTACTTTGAAGAGCAGATGAAGATGCTGGCGGACGTGGAGGATGGTTTTATTTCATGCTCCATCACTTAACTTACTCGTTACTCACTTAATGCTAAAATTTATTGCTAAATTTCTTACACTTTATCACACAACTGAATTGCTACTTATTTGTTTTCACTTCACTTAATCTTCACATAACCACATAAACAACGCTTGCTGGGCTATCTAGTGGTGGGTGGCGTAAGCTCGCTCGCTCATAGCTCTACCCAACAATGGCTCATATCTGGTAAAATTTGTAAGTTGATTCACTCGTAGTTCAAGGTTCCACTGTAATTAAAATGTAGTGCATTACATCTTCCCACACCATTCATCCATGCTTTAGCTGATGACTTTCCCCTGGCCCCAACATCATGATCAACCAAGGCACGATGTCTGAAGATTTTAGTTTCACAGGAGGCTAATGCAGCTAAAATGTAGTCATCCAAAATCCTTTTGTGCATCAGCCTCAGAGATCAAATGCAACACTAAAGAATCAACCAGCAACCTCCAGCAACATTTTAATGTCATTTTGTCTGAGCTGTTCCTTTCAATGCAGAAGTTAACAGACAGCTTTAAAAAAGATGCCGAAAAAGGACTAGTACCATAGAAAAATGACTTATTCCTAAAATATTTTTTAAAAACTCAGCCGAAATTCAAAGTTCTTAAGGGAACCCTGCCATAAATGTGTCTATTCAGAATTTTAAATTGTTCTCTGATGTCTACATAAAAAAGTGTGTGTCTGGTCAGGGCTTGAGAAATACCAGGATAATGTGGCTTTACTTGACCATCACAGCACTTTAGTTTGGCCCTAGAATGAAACAAGCTATTTTCACTTTTATGGTGGGCCCATGAATAATTTCAGTTCTGCTCTGATTGGCTGGTTTACATCAAGGCACAGCAATGACTGGAGCAAAACAAACTTGCAAAATACACTGTATACATAAAAAGTTCTTACTCATTTTGTTTTTGATCCAAAGTCTTCAAGGAGTGATACTTACTACTAGGGGTTGTTTTAGTTTTTCTTTAGATTTTTTGACTACAGCAAGTGTGGCAGGATGGGTGGTAAATGAATACTATTTCTTATTAGAACAGATTGAGAGCTGAGGAAAGGAGAAGAGGATGATAATTGATGATGATTTGCAAGGTATGAAAGAGAAGTATGTGAGAGAGTGTAGCATTTTGCAAACAGCCCTGTTTTACTGGGCTCTTTTGTTCATGTGAGTTCCATGTGCCAAGCTCTTCTTTTTCAACTTGTTTCCATTCTATGCCCTGGATTTGCTCCGTCACTTCTGTGGCATCTTTATTTTTGTCCACTATGAAGAATGTTAATGAAAGAAGAGCTGTGCCATTTACAGAATAGATTACTCCATGCTCCCAGTTCACCGATGTAAACATAAATCACAATTCCACACCCCAGAGTTCTTTATTTGTAAGTACTCATCAGAATGATGAGTAAACTATAGATCATTGCTCTAATCTGTAGCACAATTATGTGCTACAGAGGCATCTGTATATGTCAAACATAAAATGGGTAAAAAAATGCTTTTGTCTATTTAAAAGTGCAAAAAGGCATTGTACACAGAATATATTAAATACAGAATCAACTGTAACACTGATTCTCTGGAATGCTTTGGAGACCCTTATAAGACGATAATCAATCACCAACACATGCAACTGATTCACTGACAGAGAAAAAGAAAAAGTTCAAGTCTAATCGCCATCAGAGATATCTTCATCTGAGAAACGGGTGCCGCCCTTTACCCTGACGTAATGCATGTTTTGGTCACCCAAGGTACCACAGGTGCAGAGTCTCCTGTTAAACAGAGTTTCTATGTCCTCCAGCACAAGGCCCTTGGTTTCAGGCAGACAGCCCAGCACAAACAGGAAGCCCAGGAGTGCCAGGCCTGAGTACAGGAAGAATGCACCTATAACAAGTAGCAAACATGTTAAACACTGGAGCACCGTTTACAGGTTACTGTAACCATCAGCAGTTAGATGTGACCACACAATGTTAATAACTGAAACCTGCTTCACTTGTATTGTTAAATGTAAACAGCACATTAACATACTAACATAATGACCTGAACACTCAGTTACAGAATCTACACTGCTCAAAACATTAAGAGAACTCTTAAATCACACCTCAGTGCTTGTATGCACTCTAGTATGACAACATCTGGGCATGATCCTGACGAATGGATGGATGCTGTCCTAGTGGATTTCATCCCAGACCTGGAATAGGCCATCAGTGAGCTCCTGGACAGTCTGCGGCACTACCATGTGGCATTGGATGAACCAATACGAGGGCTGTTTCTCAAACCTCAAGTACGCAAGAACGAACCTGTGTACTTGACAAGTTCGAACTTGTAAAGATTGAACTTGCAGAGTTGACAAATATGAACTTCCTAAATACGGGGGATTATTTTGTATTTGGAACACCAGCGTACTTGATGACATCACAGCCCAGACTGCCCACAACCACCCGACATAGACAGTTCAATATCTTTTTAATTCTGATTTGTGTATTCACTGAAAAATATATGAATTAAAATATGTATAATTTCTTTACATTTAATACAGAAAAAATGTGTGTCTATATAAAAAGCTATTGTTGGGAAATAAAAGCGTTTGTAGTTTGTGAGGAAAATGGAGCAGGTGGTCGCTGCAGTTGCTGCTGGTATACTTTACCTTCAAGCCGAGGAAGCAGCACAACTAAGGGGGAGAGCAAGGATGAAGATGAGGGAGAGGAAGAAGAGACATACACTGATGGTTTGCCTTCTTGGCTCAGTACATTTCTCTTTTTTTCTTGCGTTTGTAATTGAAGCTATAGAGAAATGGCCGTATCTAATATATTCCAAAGCACAGTGTACTCTACCATGTTTGTATAACTCCTGTTTCAGTAAAAATACACATTTAATAAAGCCAACAAAATGGATATTATCTTTAAATACAGTTTTACACAATTTATTTGAGATAAAATGATGCATTAAAAAGAAATCATTTTGGTATCTTTTCTTCTGTCATTGCTGCCTCCATTGCGAAATGCATTCTGGGATACATTGCCGCACCTAGTCCACACAAGACACCACCGACGCATACTTGCTAGAACGGGCGGAACGAGAACACATCTGGGTATTATCAGCAAACTTGCTGTTATTCGTTTTTTGATTTGGAACCGTACTTGGGCTGAGAGTGATGACGTTTCACAAGTTCACAAGTCCGCACAAGTACGCATATTGAGAAACAGCCATTATGTCCCACAAGTCGTCAATTGGACTCAGTCGCCAGTCATTGGCATTAATGCCTTTGTAATCCATGAACTGTCCACCTTCTCACGTGGAGGTTTGTTGCGAGCCTCCAAAGACCATCGCTGACCCACCACCAACTGGTCATGTCACCATAGTATCTCCGGTTTCTTTCACATCTGTCACATGTGCTCAGTGTGAACCTGCTCTCATCTGTGAAGAGAATGGAGCACCAGTGGTGGAAATGCCAACTGTGGTGTTTTCTGGTGAATGCCAACTGAGCTGCACAGTGCAGGGCTGTGAGCACAGGTTGAACTAGTGTATGTCATGCCACCCTCATGGAGTCTTTGGTCAGAAACATGCACACCAATAGCCTGCTAGAGGTCATTTTGTAGGGCTCTGGCAGTGCTCCTCCTAATATTCTTTGCACAAAGGAGCAGATATGACAGATAGAGCTGATGCCCTTATAAAGTCTGGTCTTGCTCTCCTTGTGTAATGATCCATTAAGTTTACAGGATGCTCAGGACTGAAATGTTACTGATTTGATCCTCTGAACCTGCAAGAAAAATCCATGGCTTTGAGCAAGGCACCCAACACACAGACTGCACCTCGGGCATTGCAGCAGGTGGGTATGTGAGTGCTCCTTGCCCCCTAGTGTGTGCGTTTTCACTCTGTATAGTGACATACAGTGAAGAAATTATCTACAGGGGTCAATAAAAAGTACTCTGCTCCTTCTTGATCTTGAGACTGCACAGGGAGACACAGCAACCCGTCTTGCAAGGGCATGTGCCATCCTGGAGGAGCTGAACTACTGACTCGGCTGCAGGTGCCACACCAGCAAAATGCAAAACTAGAGAAGAATCAGTCAGGAAGTATAAAGAGACAGTAACTGTCTGTGCCCACCACCCACACAACCATGTCCAGTATAACTGACTTGGTGTTATACCCGTGATGTTCAAGTGTGACCCTAATTTTTTGAGCAGTGTTCAAATCATCAATGTCCTAAGTAAGCATCTCAAAAGTGGTAACTTTATCTTTTCAGTCTTTTCAAACTTGTTATGAGTATGGTAGGCCTAAGTTACATTGTAAAATAACGTAAACACAATCTATGAGCTCACAGAAAATTACAAATCTCAGAGCTGCTGGAATTCCTTTGAACAGAGAAGGTGTTTGAAACATTCAAGGCCATTGGCTCCACTGCACCCAAATCACAGCCAGGAAGTTATCTCTAACAGAACACACCCTCTTGATTGTATTGCTTAAAAAATCCTTCAATATCTAAAGAGTTAAACTAACATCAGTGACCTACTGC
Organism: Crenuchus spilurus; assembly: GCA_036984385.1. Classification (NCBI taxonomy): domain Eukaryota; kingdom Metazoa; phylum Chordata; class Actinopteri; order Characiformes; family Crenuchidae; genus Crenuchus; species Crenuchus spilurus. The sequence goes on from BRDA01039880.1 coordinate 36,860, forward strand.
AAGAAGGCTGCAGGTCATAGACTCTTACCATAGTATGTGAGATATTCAGCCACATGGAGGAACGTCAGAGATACAATGACATTACAGATCCAGTTGACTCCAGCTGAGCAGGCGTTACCAGTACTCCGAGCCCAGAGTGGATAGATCTCAGAGTTCACTGTCCATGGCATGGGCCCCATCCCTTCAAGCACATACACAAATTAATCACGTGAAGAGAGAACAGGTGCTTGTAAGAACTATGTTTGGATTCACAATTAAGATCATGCTGTATAGAATTTAAAAATACAAAACCTTCTTTTCATGTTTGATCATAAAGCATCAGTGCTCAGAAATGTGCAGGGACTCACCTGGAGCAAAGAAGGCCAGGTACAGGATCAAGCCCAGCAGTACTATCCAGGAGTAAGGGGTTGGGCAGTAGTTGTAAGCCCAGAATACACCTGTGTTTCCTTGGGTAGCATTGGAGCACCTGAATGGAGCAGATCAGATTAAATTTTACAATAGAAATAATGTGACAAATGACAAATCAAATGTTTTAAAAAATAAAGACTTCTTCAAAATGTCAATCCAATTTTTCTCTTTAATGCCAATTAACCCACCCAATCGGTAGGACTGTCCAAACCTCTTGTAATGCCCCTTTTTCTCTTTTCTAACTGCTGCCGATACATCATCTCTGGGCAGTAAATGTGCTCGGAGGAAAAGTACAGCATCCCCAGCACTGATACATCAGCTAACAGACACCTGAGCCACTGGACATGCATGGTAGTAGTGATGGGGAGAGAGCGCCATCTACCCACCCAGAGAGTGCCAGTTTTGCTCTCTCAGGACCCAGCCATCGATGTCAAGCAACATGACTGGGATTAGTCCGCTGAGCCACTTGGGAGTGAAAAACTGACTTTTAACACTTTCATAAAAAGGTAAAAGAAAATGCAGAAAGGTACAGTCATACCTGCCACTTGCAGCTTCTTCTGTGTTTGCTGGATCAACATGATCACAAGAGGAGTTCAGAATGCTAGAGCCATTCTCGCGGTAGCAGAAGCCACAGTCTGGATCCAGCATACAGTTTTCACAAAACCTGCCAACATGTATGACTGCAGGCTCAAGTTTGTGTCAGTGGACTGGAATTGATTAATGATTGCAACAATAAAAACACAATTACTTAAAATAGAGTAAAAATGGTCTACGTTACACCGGTACATATTTTTTAGTGCACTGCTCACCCATAGTGTGTACAGGTTGAGTTGAGGGAAGTGGAGTCATTTGGGTGAAAAGTCACTGGAGGAGAGGCCTGAGCGGACAGCAGAAACCCCACAGCCAGGACAGACAGACTGATGCTGGTACCTGACAAATGTAGCATACAATACAGTACGTACAACCCCAGATAAGACAACGTTGACCAGTATGGAAAGTGCAAATTAAAAAAAAAAGAATTTCTTATATTTCTTTTGACATTTCATTCATTTTATCTGATCAACTTCATTTCATTTGCTAATGTACATCCATTCCTGCAAAAGTTGTGACTGTAAAGCTTTTACCACGTTGTAATGCCAGTATCTCTGACAACACTTAACCATCTGGAGTCGGCACTCCCGCCAGCGGGAAATTAAAGAAATTCCACCAAAACACTTGCAAATCCTTGAAACAAAACTAAACATACCCCAGAAACCTTATATATATATATAAGGTTTTCCACCCACTCATGCAAACTGTCATTCATATGATAATGAAATGATCATTCCAGACAATCCATTGGAGGATTAGCAGCTGTGGAATGTGTGAAAACCCCTATCAAACAAAGACCTCTCATCTTGAGTGTTCACACATCTCATAAATATTCAATGTAGGGTTAGTGGCTGAGGAAAACAGAGTGTCGCCTTACATTTGTGAAGCTTTAGAAATAAACTACATAAAACTTCTAAAAACTAACAAGCAGTGTGTAACCTCTGTTTATTCAGTTCTGAGCTCAAAAGTCTTGGCTAGAAATGTTTTTTCACAATATATCAGCACATCTGAAAATAGGTTTTTGAAAAGTCTAAGTTTAGAGCAGATTTAATCAAAATATACATTTATGACACTCTTACTGTTTGACACTGTTGTTGCTGAGTTTGTGCTGAACAAAAGTCTGTGTAACACTTTGGAAACATAATTTTAGATGAGTGTAATTTGTAAAAAGTCAGGGAATGTCAGACTACATCAGTGTCTGAAATACCCTCTGTCTCCAGAGGGTTAAAATATGTTTTAGGTGTTATTTTGTCCCATTTTTCCTGCTAACACATCTGAAGTTCTGCAACAGCTCAGAGTTCTCCACACATTCTCTATTGGGGACAGGTTATGATGCCACTGTTTAATGGCCCATCTCAGATGCCTCTGAGCCCAGAGAATTCGACGTCACTTCTGCACATGGTTAACATAAGGCTTCTTTTTGGCACAGCAAAGCTTTAAGTGCTATTTTTGAATGTAACTCTGTGTTGCAGTGCTTGACAAATGTTTCTCAAAGTAATCTTTTGCCCTTGTGGTTATATCAGCTAGTGATGACTGTTCTTAATGCAGTGCTGTCTGAGGGATCTAAGGGGTGTGTCCTCGTCCTTTATGTACTAAAATTCTTCCAGATTCTGTGAATTATGTAATTATGCACTGTAGAGAGATAAATATGCAATCTATGTTGGATGAACATTTCTCAGAGATTTGTTGACAAACTGGAGATCCTTTGCATCAGACTCAGCATTTTGTGGATACTACTTTTGTACCAAATCATGATTACAATCACCTGTTGACATCACCTGCTTGAAATTGCATCATTTAGTGTTTTTTAACCTCATTGCTAGGCCTTAAATTGCATCTTCCCAACTTTTATTAAGAACAGAATGGATGTATATTAAAAGATGAAGCTGATCATACAAAACATTAAATATCTTGGCTTCATACTGTTTGTAATGAAATAAAAGTTAAACTAAATGTTACCTAAACTGCTTTTTTCTGAATTGTCCATATTGTGCCTCTTCCACACTCTTTTCTGGTTTGTGGTTGTAAAATGACTAGTTATTGACATGTATGACTGTGATTAATTAGGCAGGTCCTCACCAATTATACTGCCCAAAGTTAGTTTTCTGCGGCCCACTCGCTCCACTAGCCACACCCCCACCAATGTGAACAAGAAGTTAGTGAATGCTGTTGCAGCAGCCAGCCAGATGGCCATCTTATCATCTCGCACTCCTGCCATCTGCAGAATGGTGGCACTGTAGTACCTACAGAAGCAGGAAGAGAGTCATGACGTTTACATAATTACATCATAAAAACACAAACTTCTCAGTTTGCTGATTATAAACTTTGTGCAAGGCTTCAATCAGTGGATAACAGATCATAGCACACTCATCCTCATCCACTACTCACTCAGTAGTAGTCACTTATCCCTGCCCACTGGCATTTATTTACCAAAAATGTCTAAATGGCCTCAGTACATCACCACCATAGATGTGCTTTTAAAGTTTTTATACTAATTTTAGTAGAATAACATCATTAAATGTAAGAATAACACATTTAAACATATGCTGTTGGCTGCTTCACTGGCACCGATTGTGTCTTCTGATGTATCTATAAATTAAGGCCGCCTTCTCGGGGGTGACAAAAAATGCTGACTAATTATACAGCTGAGGAGGCACTGAGACAGACCCATTGTAACACGGTGGACTTTACTCTCTACAAACTACAGACTGAAGCTATAATGCCAGTTTATGTGCTTGGCTAGTTCAAGGAATGCTTCTCTTTATACAGTAGGTAAACAAGGTCACTTTCATGCTCGTTCTGATGGCAGTAATTTTGGCCTCTACAATGTCTGTTTAATCATTGCTCAATCCTGGTCCTGGAGATCCATCATGCTGCAGAGTTCAGATTCATTACACCCGAGTCAGACATTCAGATGACCCTGCAAGCCTTGGATGTGGAACTAAACTCTGCAGGGTGGTAGATCTCTAAGACCAGGACTGGGTGAGTGTAGACTGATGTCCTCCATTCAGAATAATCTCCTCTATTCCTGCTAGTTCTTCAGGTAAGTTGGTTGGTTTTAGACATTTGTGTCCTCTGGACTTTATGAGGTAACAGTAAAATAAAACAGACTGCATTTACAGTGTTTGTAATGACACAGCAGACTAAGGTGCTGTCACTATGATCTGAGGATTGTGAGTTTGAATCCCAATCATGCTGCTTGCCATCAGCAGCTGGGACCCGAAGGGGCAAACAGGTAAGATGGCACTCTCTCCTCATTACTACTAAGTAATGTTGGCTGGCTCAGTTGTCTGCCAGGAGATCCATCAGAACTGGAGATTCTGCGCTTTCATCTGAGTACGCTGGCTGCCCGGCGGTGATGTATCAGCAGCAGTTGGAAAAGAGGCAGAGCTTGACTTCACATGCATCAGAGGAGGCCTGTGCTAGTCTGCACCCTCCTAGAGTCAAAGACATTACAAGTGGTAAGGAGAGTAAACTAATGGGCGGGTCAATTGGCTACCAAACACATTGAGGAGAAAACCAACATTTTTTACTTTTTCAGGACTTAACTTTAAAAAATAAACATCCACTCAAGAAAAGGTATCCCTTCTTAAGTAACACCAGCACTGTAGCAAAGCATTTTGTGTGGAGTTACAACACTGAACAGAACACCTTTGTCCACTGTAAACTGCTCGCCCACATGAACACTGTTTACAGTCAATAAAAGTCTTACATTACAGTGTTAATCCCTGAAAGCTGCTGGAACATCTGAAGGCCGCAACCCACAATGAGAGCTCTTCGTGCAGGGGCACAAGCCAGGATACGCCACAGAACCGGTCCTCCTAAGAAACAATAAAATCCAGAACGTTATTAATCAGCCCGTACGACAGAGGTGCAGCCGACATGATATTCAGACATACTGTATTGTGTAATAAATTGGTTTGACACCATTAGCTTTAATAACATGAGTTTAATTGATTATTCTTATATATTTGTATATAAAACAATAATCTATGTAATCTGTTGCCTAAAGAGTTTCATTTCTGGCCCCCAGCAGAGTGGATCAGTGGTTTTAGGAACATCTTGATATACATACATTATTGATGTAATACATGTCTCTAGAAATGCTGATATTTAGTCTTAATAGTGTTTTTGCTCATTTTATTGTATACATTAGTGAACCAGACTCAGCTGGTAATCTAATGATACATACTGTACTTTCTATCTTTACACATTTACATGTAATGACAGTTTTCATTAACTATTAGTCTTTAATGACAATTAAATAGTGACTATCACAGAGCACTGCTATCCTACAGTTTGTGTTCAGTAATATTGGAATATTTGTGGAAACTAAAAGAATATGACTCAAACAGCCCACCTACAATATTTACACCAGCCGCTGCTGTGCTGTGCCTATGATTTTGGGTTTTGTGGCTCACCTCCAGACTCTTTTTCCTCTTCCTCAATGGTGTTTCTGATGCTGTCATACTCCTCATTCACGTTCTCTGTGGCTCTGATTTGTGCGAGCACCTGACGGGCTTCCTGAGAGCGACCCTTCTGCAGGAGCCAGCGAGGACTCTCAGGTAGGAAGAGGAAGCCAACAAACTGCAACACAGCAGGGACGGCTGACAGACCCAGCATGTACCTACAGAGCAGCCGTACAGCACAGTGACCACAGTGGTTAGAAATCACTTCTTAGTTATCTTTCTCACTGCTCAGGTGGGTTATCACTGCTCTCCTGCTGCCATAGCTTAGTAGTAAGTCTCTCTTAAGGGCCCAACATCTACATTTTACATGATCGCCCCCTTGAGGTCGACCAAATACAGTGTGTGCCATGCTACCGCTGCTCTCTGCAGCTCTTGTGAATGCTTGGTGGTAATTCATTTTTTCATTACCATTTCCCAACCTCTCTTTATCCCTTAACATTAAGCAGGCTGCTTTAGCTGCTGTGCTTTAAGCACTTTAAGACTGTATATATGCAAATGACTGATTGGCTATCCTGTATTATTTGTCATTCAAGAATTGCTCCAGGCTAAGGCACTCCTTATAAATTGTCTGTGCATGGGTGGTGCTCAGCTGAATAGACAAATATATGCAAAAGTAATGTTTGCAAAGCAGCTCAGTTTCCATATATAGACTGTGCAGTGGATTTTCACACATATGCCAACATCATCCATATCTCTCAACCCTCCTACATACTACTGTTCACGGCTTATAGCCACACTATTTCACTTTTTAAAAAATAAATTACACCCATCTAAAATATTTTACTTTTTCCAAAGTGTTACACAGGCTTTTGTTCAGCACAAACTCAGCAACAACAGTGTCAAAACAGTAAGAGTGTCATAAATATAATTTTTGATTAAATCTGCTCTAAACTTAGACTTTCCAAAAACCAATTTTTAGATGTACTGATACAGTATATCGTGAAAAAACACACTCTAAACATTTCTAGCCAAGACTTTTGAGCTCAGAACTGAATAAACAGAGGCATTGGCTACACACTGATCATTACAGTTTTAAGAAATTGTATGCTTTTTTTTCTAAAGCTCAAACATAAGTTGACGTATTTTACTCATTCAGTGGTTCCTAGACTGAATATTTATAAGACAGGTGCGAGATCTTTTCTTTGATGGGGATCTTCGCACATTCCACAGCCATTATTCCACCAATGGAATGTCCAGAATTAACATGTTATTATATGAATGACAGATTGCATCATTTTGGCAGGAAAATGCACAGCTGTCTGACTCGCTCTGAAAAACGTGTCTCTGCTTACTTAAGCTCCATCACAGATATCTAAAAATATTTTTTAATTCAAATTATATATATATTTGAAAAGTAGACACTTTAAGGTTTCCAGGGTATATTTAATTTTATTATTATTATTATTATAATTTAAATTAAAATCTGGCTTTTGCAGAATTCCGTTAATATGCCGCCAGCTGGAAAGCCAACCGAGTGATGGTTAATTGCACTATTTTGAGAAGTTAATCACAATTAATTGTAATTTTGAGTGCTTTCTTAAGTCAAGGTATGCCGTGCTGATAGATTCCTACTTGAAAAAACTGAACATGAAGCAAATCATGCATTTTCACGTCAGTATTTCCTACCTCCATCCGCCACGGCTCAAGTAACTGAAAGCCCCGTCCACCACACTGGCTATGAACTGACCGCCAGTGATAAAGAGGGTGTTTATGGTGACCAGCTGACCTCTGAGATGAGGAGGAGAGACTTCAGCAATGTAGACTGGCACCGTCATGGAAGCTACACCTGTAAAAATAAAACCCTGGATCATTTTATGACCAACATGTTACAAGACATGTCCAAAAGTTTGTAGACACCATATTGTAATTAGTAAATTCAGCTACTTTATGGTGTCAACATGCAGCATGTATAGTTTTCTATGGTTATGATCAGACTACCCAAATCTGATTGATTTTTGGTAATCCAGAGAGTCAAAAACCACATGAAGTTTTTTTTTTTTTGGAAATCTGATCCAAGCCACATTAAGAGGTAGTTTGAAATCTGATTACAGTTAGATGTGTACGCTCTGCCACTCAAATCAGAATTTGAAATGTCTTTCACATCACTCACATGACAAACAATGACACATCAAACCTAGAGTGACAGAAGTGTGGGGATCCAAGAAGAGCACGACAGCTGAGTTTTGCGGTACAACTGCAATTTTGCAGTAAAACCGCGAACCTGGCAACTCTGAAACCACATCACCTGTACTTACTGATGCTGCACTGTTACCACAGAAACCCAAACAGACAGACTGGTGATGTGTGAACAGACAAAATGTTTCAACATCTAATGTGAAGCCTTTTCTGAAGAGTTGAGGCTGCTCTTGTAGGAAATTATAGATTTCTGAAGCAGGATGAGCAGAGCAGGGGTCTACAAACTTTGTTATATAGCCTCCACTATATGACTCACCTATCCCAAGACCAACAGTAAGCCTCCCGAGAAGAAGAATCTCTTTATTTGGGGCTGCACTTAAAAGGACCCCCCCTGCTGAGAAGATGAAGCTGGCCAGAAGGATGCAGGGTCTACGCCCCAGTGCTCCGTTCATGAAGCCACCAGCCAACGCTGCAAGCGCAGCAGCCCCCACCGTGCTGGATACCAGCAGCTCCTGCCACAGTGCACTCAGGTTCAGCTCCTTCTTGAGCAGCAGCATTGCCCCCGACACCACCCCTGTGTCATAGCCAAAGAGGAAACCTCCCAATGCAGAGAACACGGCCAGGAGGTAGACAAACTTGGCAGAGCCGTCATGGCTGGTCACTGCACTTGAGTCCTCCGCAGCAGCATCATCAGCAGCCCGAGTGTTGATGGAAGGAGTCCTGATAAGACTGCGCTCGTCCTCCACTTTCCTCCCACCGCCCATCACCTGGTCCATAGTGTGCAGCTCCAAGCCACCATTCTCTTCTGAAACACAGCAACAGAGACAGTCATTAAAACAGCCAGATTTTCTGTATCAATATTATAAGTGACATTAAATTGTAGGAATTTGGAGTAAGGTGATAGGAAAAAAAAAAGAAGTGTCCATTCAGTTGTATATTGACCACATTTCGAAGCCTTATAAAATTTACAAATCAAATTGTTATCATAGTAAACCAACATATTCTTGAAGAATGCTATCTGATGTTTCAAAGCTATGAGTGTCATTTATTTGTTCTGTAAGAATTTTGAGTAAATTGATTGCAAATGAAGGGCAGCATGGTGGCTTGGTGGTTAGCACGTTCACCTCTCAGCGCTAGGGTCTTGGGTTCGAGTCCCCATCTGCATGGGTTTCGTCGGGGCTCTCCAGTTTCCTCCCACAGTCCAAAAACATGAAGGTCAGGTGAATTGGGTACTCTACACTGTGTGTGTGTGTGTGTGTGTGTGTGTGTGTGTGTGTAGCGATGAATGAGCGCCCTGGGCTTAGTTGGGATAGTGTACTGCCCTGCCCTGCACCCAATGAGGGGGTAGGGGATTAACTGCGACCCTGATAAGTGTTTTGGGATAATGGATGGATAGATTGCAAAAGCAAGAAAAACATCCCCTCACAAACAGAGCACAGCATAGTACAGACTGAAGAGAAGTGTTGCTGCCTTAAACCTTAAAAGGGTCGTTCAGCTTATTTAACATTTGAACACAACACCATGTATGTATGTATGTATAATGCTATTATAAAAATAAATCAGTTAAAAAATTATAGCATTAGCTTAATTGAAACAAATTAGGATAAATTAACAAAATAAGAGTATTTGATCTGAACTAAACACTTATAAAAACGTATAAAAATCTACGTATTTATTTAAAAAAAATAAGATGTGAAAATGTAAAATGAAGTTTACGTCCCCTTTAAGACCAGAACAAAAAGTGGGCGGGACCACTGTGGCCACATTGACGTGGAAACAAATCTAACGCTTTCAAAATTTGATGTACTAAATAATTTTACAAAATAAGACATTATAAATTAAAAACCTGTCATTTCAGACATTTTAGAGTTTAGTAAAATAATAGGTTCCTGTGTATTTTTAAAGAACTCAATATTATTGATATTAAAGTGATTATTTTGGTTTGAGATAGCTTGCATTTAATTGGTTCTCGGTAAAAAAAAATCAACATCACGGCATTTAAACATACTAATACATATATTTATTATATATTATACAAATAATTATTAATGTAATACTGTAATAAGATGCCTGTTTTGTACTGAAAGGACAGACAAACTCACTTTTATCAGAAATGTTGGTAAAGTCCTAGCAGATTAATCAGTGCAGAGTCAGGCGGCTGTGCTGGAGCTTCTTCCTGTTTTGAAGTTCAGGCAGTCACGTGACTCCCGGGTCGATTTACTGTGGAGTTAGTAGAGGGGAGACTCCTGAACAAGCAGGAAGCTTTTCCCGTGAAGTGTAGGATTAGAAAGGAAGCGGGAATGTTTGTCTTGTTCTACAGCAGTGGTGACTTTAGTGGAGACTTGTAAACATAACAGGAGAGGTTTGTATTGAGCTATGCACTTAAATGCACCAGAACAAGGGATTCAACCACGTGTTTAAGACCAGCTGAGAGACAGTACTGTATCCAACACCATGGTCAACAGAGAGGATCTGGAGGAAAATGTGAAGAAGCTGCTAGTGAGGCTGAAGAACCTAGAAGAAGGAAAACAGCTGGGCACTATGGTCCAGATCATTCAGGACCTGCTGTTCCTTGCACACACAGAAGACTGTGGTAAGACCAATTGATGTATACATGTGAGAGATGTGTCAGTGGCTGAGCTATATTTGAATACATGGAGGATATATTTTTGGACATGAAAGCCACTCTCCCTTTCAGCTGCAGAGCTGTTTGAAGACAAAGATGTCCAGGAGCCTCTGATGCTGGTGCTGTCAACGTACAACAACAGCAAGGTTCAGCAGGTAAATGGTCCTTAAAGAGTTCGTAAACATGGTTTTCTAAATCATGTACAGTAGTGATGAACCCCTGTCAATGTCAACCTAGGTGGGATGGTCCCTACTGTGTCGTCTGATGGAGATCTGTCCTGTCACCCTGGACAAGCTGGCCAGACCACTGTTGGATGTGGAATGGGAAGCTTTTCAAGTACACAAGTATGTTTGAGACTGTTTATTTGCATTGTTGTGACTTCTACACTCTGAAATAAAGGATTGGTTGGAGAGCATCCATATAATAGCTTTTATTCTTAGATACATGTATCCATTCAGGAAGTATTGACGTTTAAAAGTGTAAACCGGTCAGACCATTGGAAGCAGGGGAAAACCTAGAAGTGGTTCTATTGCATCAAACTGAAAGCAAAAGCAGGCTTATCCTTAACATCACCTGCATCACCTACATTGTGGTCATGCATTATTTCTTTTTTTTATCAGATAAGGTTGAAGGACGGTGTTACTGAAATGCTGTCAGCACTGCATGTATACAAACTATTAAAACATGTTTTACTCTTCTCTTGTGTAAGTGCTTGAAGACACATTTGTATGTTTACTTGTGTGTTCATATGCAAATTCAGGCAGATTCTGATGATGCTCTTTGTGCATCGTGGAGACTCTAAAGTGGTAATGGTAGGACTGCGAGCTCTGGCCCTGCTGCTAAAGTCAGGTAAGATGGTCAACTTTTATTAAACATTCTCTGAAGCAGTTTTTATGCAATATATAATATGTATGGCTGAGTAAAAGTATCACAAATATGGGGAAAAGGTCTAACCCTATGCCTATCATCTAGGTAATAGACATAAAGCCTATTTGTAGTCGTTTATGGTTGTAGACAGAGATACTGATATTATTACTATCTAGGAATGGATGGCTGTGCAACACGTTCCTTATTTTGTTTGATGTCATGCTGGCTAGTTTACTGTAACACACCTAGAAAGATTACAGTAACAGTACTGTTCATCAGTATTTCCTTATGTGACCTGGTTTAATGTCCATGACATCCACAATCTGTATATTAAGACAAACAAAAAAATATGTGATTGGCTTTCATTCTCCACAAAAGGGATTTTACTGCTGAAAATAAAATTCATCACCACTCTGTGCCCTAGAATGAAATAAGCTTATGTTTTAATAAAACTTTACATTTAATTAATACAAAATATACGTTTTGATGGTGGCATGCAAGTATTTGTCTTATCAGTACTTATCACAGTGCACATACCTTTTTGTTTTTTATATTTATATCTTTTTGTATTTATTTTATTGCACATGATTTATTTTGACACCTGCACTGAGACTGTGTTTATTGGTACAGGTACAAATAAAGATTAATTATGATTCTGATATAAAGAGACAGTTCTGTGGACTCCACTGTTTGTGACATTGTCTGATATAGTAATAATTGCATCAAGTTCAAAAGGTTTATATTATCATCTCCGCTGTATACAGTACAGTACATAATGAAATGAAACAATGTTCCTGCAGGAACAGAACAGAGAACACAAGTGCAATTAAAAACAGACAATAAACATAAATTACAAGCCCTAATGAATACAATCAATACAAAACGCTGTTTGTCTAACTAGACTGACTCATTACAGGACGAAGTATAAATGTGATGTTAGTCAGTATGTGGTGAGTGATTTCTAGTGAGAAGCAAGATTCCAGCCTACAGTGTGTGTTTTAGCAGCAGTTTACAGAGTCTTTAGCAGCAGTTTTATAAAATAATCTGCAAATGTTGTGTTGATTATATAGACAGACACAGTACTGTGCCAAAGTGCAGTGATATTTAGTGCCCGAGAGATAGACTGTGTGTGTTAAGGAGTCTGACAGCCTGAGGGATGAAACTGTGGGACAGTCTAGCACTGAGGGTCTGAATGCTGCAGCATCTTCTACCAGAAGGCAGCAGGGTGATGTGATGGATCCTCCACAATGCTGAGAGCTTTCTGGATGCAGTGCTTGTTGTAAATGTCTGAGACCGATGGGAGAGAGACCCCAATGAACTTCTCAGCCATCCTCACTATACACTGGAGAGTCTTGCAGACAGATGCAGTGCATCATAATTGTTATTTTGTCTGTGGTGAGGAAATACTTTGAGCAACCAAATTAAGCAATAAGCCACTTTAATGGTTTCTTTATTGCCTTCTGTGTCTGTTACATCAGTCTGTGCCACATGATATACAGTACGTAATGTGCGGTTAAAATTGTATGTGATAAGAAAAGCCTCTGGGATGCTGTGATATTGTATGCTTTGTGTATATCCAGATCAGCTGATTATGCTTGTTTTGGATGAGGAGATGGATGTGTTTGAGCTAGTGGTGGAGGCCATGAAGACTTTTCCTCACATTGAGGAGGTTCAGCTTCAGGGGTGCTCTGCCCTCCGCTTGCTGCTGGACAGAGGTGAGAGCTCTGCATTCCCCATCATTTACACTCTGTTGCTGTCAACCATTGTTGATGGACAGTGATGTATTGCTGTGAGATCTGAGACCTGTGATTACAGATTATAGTTACTTCAGATAAAAACAACATTTACTGTTTCAGCCTATAATGACAGAGAATGCTCAAATGTACAATAAAATACTGAAATAAAGAGTATTAAAGAGTATTTACTTTAAAGAGGACTGTGAATTGGTGAACAGTAAACATTAAGGATGTTAATGATTAAAGATGCTACAGTTATGCTTTATTTTGCACTGTTTATTGTGTCTCTCTTTCTGTGTCCTCTTCAGTTCCAGAGGCCCATCTTTTGGAGTTTATTGAGAGAAAAGACCATGCAGTGGTCCTGAATGCTCTCAGTAGGTTTAAGGACAGTGAAAGTGTAGTGCTGCCTGCAATGCAGGTGATAATACCGCTGGCTGAGCCAGGTAACTCCATTCTATCCTTCATGTTTTTCTTCTATTCCTGTTTTCAACTTGGAATGCCCCAAAGTCCATAGCCTAGCCTCTGTTGGTAAAATGAAGAACTTGATTTGAGGTTGCATTCTCAGAAATATTCACTTACTTTAACTTTACAAGAATAGAACCATGGAAAGATGCACACAAAAGCCATATTATTAGACGTTTGTAATTGAGTTAGTAGAGATAAGCTTGACATACCCCAGGCATCCCTTCAGTGACACTGGTTCCACTTCAGACGTCTTTATTTAATTATATTAAACACTTTCATTCATACATAACCACATTAAATGATTCGAGGGGTGTGATGAGGATCTCGGTCTGTTTTTATCTGCTTGTCTGGGTCACAGAAAGCAACGTTGAGATCTTGATGTCCAAGAATGAGAAATGCTACAGTTTGGTGTGTAAGGCGCTGGAGGCCTGCTCTCAGTCTGAGACTGTACAGGAGGTGGGATGCTGCTTACTGCGAAAACTGACCTCAGGTGGGCAAATATCAGCATGCTAAGGAGTAAAACCACTTTTTAGAATGAAGAGTTTTTTCAGGACTTTACACTTAACCTGTAATTTAACACCATACAGCAGTATCAGCTGGTGAAAAATATTCTAGGTGGGGCTCATTTTCCCCCAAAAATATTTGATATATTACATGTTACTGTTCATGTTTAGTACATACAGACTTAAAATATGTAGATATTGGTTATTTTAAACATGTTTATAAAAAAAAATGAAAAAAATAAACAATATCCATTATAAACAGGACCTTAGTGCCCTCTATTGGCCAGCCGCCACTGCTGTAAAACACTACATGCAGTATGATCCTGGCAGTAACTGTAAATGTGCAGTATTATAATGTTTTAACTTTATTGTCATTCTAAAGTGTTAAAGCTTACAGTACCACACTGTTCGTATCTGCAGTAGAACGTTAGAACTCCGTAATCTTTTAAATAGTCCAGTCATTTGTGTAAAAAAAACTTCACAGCACTTCTCTTAACACACTCAAAACGCATCCAGATCTTAAATAATGTCTCTGTGTTTATGACACTGTCAATAAAACTGTTTCTATATCAGCACTTCCTGCTCTGAGTGGTCTGTGTAAGATGGGGGAGGCAGCAATTTTCACTGTTCTTTTTAACAAATGTATTTTTTTTTATTTTGCAGAGAGTTACTTTAATATCCTGGTGCTAAATGATGTGCACAGTGTGGCTGTGAGAGCCTGTCTGTCCTATCCTGACAATGCCACAATCCAGACTGCTGCTCTTTCCTGTCTTGCTGAACTTAGTGAGTATCTAGGTGTTGGAAAGCTTTCTGTAAATCTGCATATTATTGTGATCAGTTACGTGATGTATTTCTGTGAAATCAGTAATAATAATCTCATAAACCATGTCTGCAACGACTGACGATCTTACCTCTGATCTGACAGCAAAGACAATTGTGGAAAATAAATACCTTGAGAGAGAATGCAGTGAGGATGAGGAAGAGAGGATGACAGAAGATGCTGCAGTGAGTGATGCTGAGGAAAGCTTAGTTTGGAGAGAGGCTTGCTGCACAGCTTTAGAAAGACATCATGAAAATGCACAAGTGCAGGTAAGCAGCCTGAACATAGGACATCAGCTATAAATGCAGCTCTTTTGCTTTTTTGCTGCTTTAGATTTTCTTTCAAATGCCTGTTTCCTTCTTTAATTGTATCTCATCAGGAAGCCGCATGCTGGGCCTTAAACAGCTTGCTACTGTATGGGAGTGCACGTAATCATGTGTATCTGGAACCAGAGGGAAGGTCTGTCTTCAGAGTAAATTCAGATGTGGAAGAAACACCAGAACACCCTGATAGTAGTAGTTATATTACTGTTAAAATGGCTCACTCTCTCTGTCTGTCTCTTCCTCTCTCTCAGGCTTCCTATATATAAGCAGATAGTGACTGTGATGCTCTCACACTCCTCTAATTTTAGAGTGTTTCAAGCGGCTACATCCACACTTGGCACACTCATACGTCGGCACAGTGAGTTAGCATTTGAGCCATACTTTTCACTAATAATGAGTATACAGTTTCTTTTACTGTGTGTGTGTTTGTATATGTATGTATGTATGTATGTATCAACATTCACAGTGCAGGGTGGAAATATGTATGTGAACCTTTAGGCTAATGACTTCTACAAGAGCTAATTGGAGCTAGGAGTCAGCTAACCTGGAGCCAATCAATGTGATGAGATTGTATGTGCTGATTAAAGCTGCCCTGCCTTATAAAAACACACACCAGTTTTGAGTTTGCTGTTCTCAGGAAGCATTGCCTAATGTGAACCATGCCTCACACTAAAAAGCACTCAGAAGACTTGCATTAACAAATTGTTGACTTGCAGAAAGCAAATTTGTGGTCAGTAATTTGTCATTTGTAAATGTAATTTAGATGACTGATATGATAGAAATGTGATGACGGACATGCTGTGTGTGTGTGTGTGTGTGTGTGTGTGTGTCTATGCTCAGGTAAGATGAGGTCATTGCTGCTGTCCAGTGGCATTCACTACAATATTGTGGAACTGATGAAGAGGCACAGTAACTCCAGCGAAGTGTGTAGGAGTGCCTGCAGGCTTCTACACACACTTTTCCAGGGAGGGTAAGAACACGGTATTCATTTTTTGTATATCTACATTTATCTCCTCTAATATCACTACTTTCTGCCACTCTGTTAGGAGAGTGAGTCTGGATGAAAGTGCTATGGCTCTGGGGCGCATCCTTGTCGCTATGAAAGATCATAATTTTGAGTCTGAGGTCCAGTTGGAGGGCCTAAGAGTCAGCCTGGTTCTCATTAACCCAGGTAATAGCTTGATGCAATGATACCTTTAGGCTCAACATGTAGCTACTAGCTCAGCTCACTTGTGGCTAAAGTTAGTGTGTTTTTCTCTGTGTGAGCAGACCTCAGTTTGAGGGAGCATGGCATGTCTGTCGCAGATCCAGACACTTCAGATGTGTCTCTGAGAGTTCTGAAGAATCAGTGTGTGGTTGAGAAAGCTCACGCTGTTTATCTGGAGGCTTTAAACAGGGTAAGACGATCATAAATCTACACAACACAAACACAGAGTCTCATATTACTGTTATGAGTAAGCTGTGTTCACACATCAGCCAAAGGGCTGCTATGAATTTGATCCTCAAAGGATAAAACATGTCTCTGTAAGGTTGAATAATGACAAGACAATTAAAAGTTAAAAGTTCTGTGCTCCATATACTGTATTACAGTGAGGTGAAATCAGTGATTATATAGATTATACAAATCTATCGGAATGTGGGTATTTATGTGCTCGTGTGTAGTTCATCAGCAGTGAGGACATTCAGGAGTGTGGGCTTGGGGTCCTTTCTGCACTATCAGACTGTTCTGGAGCTGTTGACCTAATGTGCCAGCAGGGGGCAATAGACACAGTGCTGCACACACTACAGATGTTTCCTGGGAAACGCGGTGAGTGTCCGTCTGTCCCACTATGCTTGACAAATGTGATTAGATCTGACCTTCATGTTAGTTTTGCTGACCTATAGAGTATCACACAGTGAAGCAAATGGAGATGGAAGTGTATGTGTTCCACTTCAGTTTTGTCCTTTTAACACAATGTTTTGACCAAAAACTGCAATTGACCTTAATACCTAAATTTAATTGAGGAACCTAGGCATGTTGGTGAAGTTTGCTTCTTTATATTTAGATGAATTTTTGGTAATACACAACCACAGAAATGGAGGGTTGCCAGTTTTAACTGTTTAATGTACTACTCAAATTCTCACACCCCAGTCATTAGCGCTGTGTTCTGACTGCCCAGATCTGATTCCTGGTCTATCTAGATTGTATTCAGACTGATTTTTGGTGGTCCAAACCACATTTGAAGGTGGTTTGAAACCTGATTACAGTCAATGTGTACAGATCTCAGTCCGGACGCTGTGGTCCCTCAAATCAGATTTTTAAGTGTCTGTCACTCACAACGCAACAAAGAATGACACTTCAGACTCAGAGTGACAGAAGTGCGAAGATCCAAGTAATGCAACTTGGGTTGCCAGGTCCTGAAACACTCTCCAGCCCACTGTCTGACAGAAAGCCACCCTACACACACTTAACCCAAAATCTGATCTAATCTAGAGTTTTCTCATAGACATTTGAGGAAACTATAATTGCTTTTTTACTTAAAATCTTTTTAATTACTTTTCTAACATAATTGAAAGCTTTTTTCATCATTAAAACGTAACACATCTTCTTCTAGATCCCTCCAATTAATCTTCTAATATTAGAAAGTCATAAAGCATCTCCTGCTGCTTATTCGTGGTCATGGTACATTTTTAAAGCAGCCCTAAAACTACAAACCTGGCAACCCTGAAGCCACATCACCAGGATGGCTGTAGTTACTGATGCCTCCTTCATTACCAGAGAAACACAAGCAGATATGATTTGAAACCAAGGAGCCAGTAGGGCCCAGAATTTGGTGCTACTCTCCTGGTTACCACCTTAAAGCTTTGTGGGACGATGGCTTCATGGTTTTGATGTCGAGTCCCCATCTGGGTGGAGATTTCATGTTTTTTTGGCCAAATCATTACTTTAGCCTGCTACGTGGACTGAACGTGTTTCCTTATTCTGTGTAGAGATTCACTACTGGGGTCTGAGCCTCCTGTTTCATCTGATCTCTAAGAAGAAGCTCTCGCGCATGATTGTGCCTGTGCTGGCCTCTGTTCTGGTCGCTTCTGTGAGGCAGCACCAGGAAGATCCAGCCATGCTTCTCAAAGTGGGTTCATTAGCATTCCAGTTTGTAAAACGTTTCATTTAAATGTTAACCAGGTTACAGTGAAGTGTTTGTGTGTGTTTTTTGGCTTGCAGGGTGTTCAGGTGATATGGAAACTATTGGACACATGCTCAGGTGCAGCTGCTGAGCTGGAGAAAGAGGGTTTTGAGAAGGAGGTTTTCCAACAGCTCAGAGAGAGCTCTCCTAACCACAGATGTGATGTGGTGAGTGCATGTGTGAGTGTGTTTTAAGCAGGTGCTGAAATGTCAGAATTAATGCATGGTGTACAGTGGAACCTCTGTTATCGTTTGTCCCAGTTATCGTTCATCCGCCCGGTTTTTGTCACTCAATCACATCTTTCATTCTGGCTTTGATTCTCCTTGATAATGCTCAGAACAAAATAAAACAATATAAAATATAGTTATTCTATATAAAATGTATTTTTGTTAATATTTTGGAGAGTCTGGAACAGATTAATTAGATTTACATTATTTTTTATGGGAAATATTGCTTCAGTTATCATTAATTTTGGTTATCATCGGACACTTTAGAGAAGATTAATGATGAAAACCGAGGTTCCACTGGTGTCATTTATCAGCCTAGAGAGGTGCATCACCTTATGTTCTTATTCCATCTTATCCATCAGTCCCATGGCCCATGTGTGTGTCAGCTCCACAAACTGAGCTGCCTGTGCCTCTTGAAGATGATCGATGACGCTGATATCCGCTACAGACTCCTGGAGAGGGCATGTGAAGATGGAGATGTGGTCATGGCAGAGTGCCTTATTAAGCTGGGAGCTGATGTTAATAAGAAAACCAAGACTGAGTCTCTGATATACCAGGTGATCATACACTGAACCATGTATCTCTGGGTTTATTGAATGCAGTGATGACCAGAAAAATTGTGAATTAGATGTGATACAGTGCCTCCTCAAAAAATTTGACTATAGTGGAAAAAGTTGTTTTATAATTTAAATTATGTCATTTTTTGTTTCACTATTGATGAGTATATTTTAAAGCTAATAATAATCAGAAATCAAGAACCTCAGAATATTAGAATATTTCAATTGGAGTTTGAGTAAATTACTATTCAAATAGCATCAACATAAAAAAGGCTTCAACTATGAGGTTACATGTAACAAATGTTTCCCTGTTTTAATTAAATTATGAACACAAACTGCAGATGCTGTGATTTTAATATTTAGAGAAACTAAGACTATAGATCTGATCAAATCTATTGTTAGTAATATAATTTTTATAATTTTTATTTTGTTAGTAATTCACTCTAACCCTTTAAAATTCTGCTCAACCATTTGGTAGAGCACATTGGAGTCACTGTATCTTAGTGAAGAATATGTTCAACGTAACACAATGTGATTGTGCCATCTCTACCAATTGGTAGAGGTCAGAAATGCAACATTTTCTCGTCTGAATTCATAGCTTAGCCACCACAAGGAATAAACTGGATCAGATGCTGAAAAACCATCAAACCACACAGATGATTCTAAAAAACAAAATGATTGTTATTGTAGTTTATGTTCTGATTTTACCATAAAGTGCATCTCATTGTATGTTTAAAGTGTACATTAAACCCCACCCAATACAATAATAATTAGATTTCTTCTTTCTTGGTGAGGATGTTAAAGGGTTACTACATAGGAATGATAACTCTGTCTCTGTATGTTTGTATGTTTGTACACAGGTGTGTGAGCACGGTGGGCAGCTGGCTCTGGTTGAAGTGCTGGTTAGTGGTGGTGTTCATGAGCAGCAGTTGCGTGGCGCTCTGGCTGTATCTGTGAGGCGAAGAGACGGTCCTGTGGTCATCCTTCTTTTAAGGAGGCTGGGTCTGGATCCCACCAACAATGCTCTCTGCTTGGGAGGCTTCAGGTTGGGATGTCTGGAGGCTTCATGGCTCAGTTCACTCCTCTCAAAGACTTCTGCTGCTGAAAAGAAGAACAGTGAGTTTAGCTGTTCCTTAATGTAATGCACACGTGTCCTGCTCCAGTCCTGGAGGTCCCCGTCACAGCATCTGTTTGTTTGCCCTCGTAGACTAAAACTAGACATTCTGTAATAATACAGAAGGTGAGAGGATGTGATGATGTGAATAGAGCAGTGTGTGTGTTTGTGTACATGCAGGTAAAGGCCAGTGGCTGGCAAGGTACATCCTGGCCCTCCAGAAGAAGAGGAGCCAGGTTGGGGTTTCAGGCTTACAGGGTGATGTGAACACCTTGGGGTATTTCACAGACGAGGAAAGTGATGACTCCTCTTGCATCTCCCTAAACAGTAGCCTGGTCTTCACAAATGAGGAGCTGGAGAGTGATGGTACTTTTTTACATCATCTTCATACTTATAACCTCCATGTTCATACTGTTATTATTAGGGATGCACTGTGACGAGACTGAATCATTTTTACCAAACAATGAAGTTTTTTAGGACACTGTTATGTTTTTCTAGTCCCCACCTGTAGAGCCAAATGACGACAACACAGAGCCTTTGTGTTTAACACACATTACAGAGAGTCGCACAGCAGCTACTCAGCTTGTTCTCTGTCTGTGCATCACGTGATCTTAGGGACTTTATAACACAAATTTATTATAAGTCAGGTTGTGCTTTGTTAGTTCATCTGCTGGCATGCTAAAAATGTTCATTCATCCATTAACCCATCTACTTAATCCTGATCAGGGTTGCGGTTAGTCCCCTACCCCTTCACACACACACACACACACACACACACACACACACACACACACACACGTACGCACACACACAGACACACAAGGACAATTTAGAGTAGCGAATGCACCTGATCTCCATGGTTTTGGATTGTGGGAGGAAACCCACAGACATGAGAAGATGGAAACTCAACCCAGATGGGGACTTGAACCCAGGACCTCTGCACTTTAAAGATGTTCAGTGTTACACAGTGTTAGAATACATATTTTTAAATTACAGTTTTCTAATGATTTTTCATTGAAAGCCAAGATAAAAATACATTTATCTTGTTTTTTAAATGTTACCCCTCATTTATCAGCTCTCCCTATCACTTGCAATTTCTCTGACTCTTTTGCAAGCTGGCAGACGAGCACAGGCCTCCTCCAATACCACTGATGTCAAGCCCCTTTTTTCTGAACTGCTAGTGATACATTGCCACCAGGCTGCTAGCATGCTCGGAGGAAAGCGCAGATCCTCAGTTCTGATGCATCGCCCAGCACACGCCCGAGTCAGTCAACATTGTGTATAGTGCTAGGAAGTGTGCGCCATCTTGTCCACCCAAAAAGAGAGCACTGTCAGTTCTGCTGTCTCGATGCCCCAGCTCCCTATTGCACTCTAAAAACAGCATGATTGGGATTCGAGCACATGATCCTTGGATCATAGTGGCAGCTCCTTAGTCCGCTGAGCCACTCTGTGCCCCCCCACGCCTGTTTAATTTATGCAGTAGTGGAAAAATGAATGAAACGCTTTGAAAAACAATATTCGGACAAATTTTTCATTTTATTTTTGTTTTGGCCAATTATTATAGATTTAATGCTGACTTTACTTGTACTTAGCTTTTAAAACTCTCCTTTGCCAGGAAGTGATGGACCTGCTCGGGGTACGAGGCTTTACAGTGATTCTCCAGAGGAGCTGAGGGGGCGCTCAAAAGCAAAGCAGCTGGGCCGACGAAGGCGTGCCATTTCAGAGGTACACTAAGCCTGACTTCTTTAATGGCCTTTGTGATCTTAAGTGGTCCTTCAAGCAAGATATTTGACTGCTTCTTAATTCATATTTATAGGGAAGCCACTGTGAGCCTGATCTAACTGAATCCTTACAAAAGAGACTCAGCAGGAATGGGCAGATTCAAAGAGGTACAACATGTCCCCAAAACAACCTTCCTGCAAATGTTCAGTAGAGCTTTTAACAGTGGTTGTGTTTTTGTTGTAAGGACTGTTGTTTTCTGAGACTTCCTCCCCTGGTGGTCCTGGTGTGGACAGAGACTGTGTCAGAGTGCTGGATCTGTCAGGGAATGAGCTGCACTCTCTGTCCTGCCTGATGGATGATGGCACAGTACAGCAGCAGCTGGAATACCTTTTACGCCTCGATCTTAGCAGCAACAGTCTAACAGTGTTTCCCAGCACTCTCTGTGAGGTACAACTGATTATTATGAGAGATGTGTTCCTGTCATTATGTATGAAAAATCTGAACATTTGATTCATGTTGTAGAGTTTACAAAGCCTCACTCGACTGGATCTTCAAGGCAATCAACTGCAGTCACTTCCTGCTGAGCTCCTGAGCCTACCCTCATTGAGCATGCTCAATGTATCGCGGAACTGTGTTGGCCCTGTGCTTGTTTTGGAGCCACATGTGCACTGTCCAGCTCTTCGTCAACTTAATCTTTCTTTCAACCACATCACTGCCTTTCCTTACCAGCTGGGCCAAGCCATGGACAACCTTGAAGAGCTCTCACTGGAGGGGTATGATGGAAATTATTTTTTAAATAAAATAAAAATTTTCTCTTACTAGTGCATCTTCAAAAATTAGAATATTGTGAAAAAGTTCATTTGTGTTCATAATTTTAATTAAAAAATGTAAAAGTGACATATTTTAAGAGTTTTTGTTTTAATGCTGATACTGTTTGAATAGTAGTTTACTCAAAATTGAAATATCCTAATAACTTGTAAGCAGAACCAGAGTGTAATTTTACCGCAGTAAAGTGAGTTTAATGTTGGTTTAACATTCAGAATTGTGCTTTTCCTCACCAAACAAACACGGATTTACCAGCACAGTTACAGTTTGGTGCTGAACTGGAAGAAGACAACAAACTACAAGCACAACCTTTACTAAACTGCACTTGTTATGATGAAGCCAGAATACAGCCACTTAGCTTTGTGTTTGTGCTCCGGCAGCTGCAGTGTTAGGGACCGTCTCACAATTACCAGAAGAAATGTGAAGTGTTTCAGTGCCTGTAGACAATGGGACTCACATTACACACACAAAACATCCATGTGACTTACAGCATTCATTTTAGACATTTTCATCATTTTATTAAATATTAGTAATAGTTTAGGAAAAGGAACATTTTAGTTACTAATTTTATAATTTATAGAAATTAAGAACTGTGTTTATTATTCGGCAACATGTCTGATTTTGGTGCATCCTTACTTTTTCATAATATTCAAATTCTTTGATGTGGCACAATGTCATAAACATTATGCAGATCATTTAACAGTTCTGTTCTTCTGTTTCTTTTGCTCTTGTTTGTCCAACAGGAATCAGATTTCTGAACTCTCGCTGCCTCTCTTTCTGGCTGAGATGAAACTCTTGGATGTCTCTAAGAATGAAATAGTAATGATTTCTGATAACTTCTTCTCTGGATGTTTAAAGCTGGAAACATTCAGTGCCTCTGCCAACAAGCTAAGTATGTGATTGGATTATAAAGTATTTAATCAACTGTTAAATAGAGTTTGCTTTCTAATGTAGTAATTCTGTAAATAATTTGAATAATCTTTCTGCAGGTGATGTGTCACACCTGCCTTCAAAAATAACAACACTGAAGTTGTCTCAGAACAATTTCAAAAGTGTTCCTGAAACAATTGTCAGTCTGCCAAAGTAAGTAAACTGATATTGTAATTGACCTGCTATGTTCAATACCAGTCAACCATTTGGGGACACCTTCTCATTCAATGTTTTTTTTTTCCTACATTATAAATGAATAATGAAGATGTAATGAATCATGTAGTAAACTTAAAAGTGTTAAACAAACGAAAATATGTTTTAGATTTTAGATTCTTCAAAGTAGACACACAACTGATGTCTCAAACACATTAAGAGGCAAAAAATGCAAGTCATGAACTCTTGACAAGTCACATTCCAGGTGACTACCTCATAAAGCTGACTGAGAAAATGCCAAGAAAGCTACTTTGAAGAATGTAAAATATAATCATATTCTGGTTTGTTTAACACTTGTTTGTTTACTAAATAATTCCATGTGTATTTCTGCATAGTTTGGATGATTTTAGTATTAATCTATAATGCAGACCTTTTTTTAAATAATGAAAAACCACTGAATGTCCAGATGGTGTGTCCAGACTTTTGACTGGTACTGTATACACAGTATGTGATTTAGAAGAATTTAACTCTTAATGTGCCTTTTACAGTCTGCGCTCAGTGGATATGAAGTGTAACGCCATCCGTGTCCTGCCTGCTCCAGCTTGGTGGGCCAGCGCTAATCTAAGAGAGCTTATATTCAGTCAGAACCAGATCACTGAATTGGACCTCAGAGAACCAGTATATAAGTGGGCTCGTCTGGAGAAACTGCATCTGAGTGATAATAAGCTCACTGAAGTAGGACATTTTATTTCTTTAACACATGGGCATGTGTGCTGTGCTTGGTGAACATTGCATTATGTTATGACATTCAGGGCCACTGCAATCAATGGGCCACCAGTGATGGGGTAATTACTCAAAATCTGATGTATGACATTCTTTACAAGACTAGTTTGACTTTGATTAAAGCTTGTGTAGTTGAAGCCTGATTTTTTCTTCATTGCTGATGTTTCGTATCCATCAGGTTCTGGGTTTACAGGAAGATTTTGTTTTTAATACATGATCATGTACACACAGACACAAAAGGTGTATGAAATGTTTTAAATGCACCCTGCATAATTAGTACTGCATGTAACAAATGTCTTATTGAGAAGTTGCAGTGATTTAGATTTCGATGCTTTACATTTCCACAGTGTGTTACTTGGACCTGTGGTAGCCTCAGACTTACTGTGCCATGTATTGTTTATAGCTTCCTCCTCAGATCGGGCTGCTGGAGGAGTTAACCTCTCTGGATGTGAATGGAAATGCTGGTTTACGCTCTTTTCCTGATGAAATGGGGAAGCTGGTGAGGCTGTGGGATCTGCCCCTGGATAGACTGCAGCTTCAGCTCAACCTCAAACACATTGGCAACAAGACCAAAGACATCATTAGGTAAGAGTCGTGTTGGCTGTTCTCTGTAAATGCACAGTGTGTAGGAGTTACACTGAAACCATTGTTCATACAGACTAGATCTAGAGCTGGGTTTAATTATTCAAATATATGGATATTCAGAATAATCAGAATATTTATATCATCACGCCGTCTTCCAGCACTGACTCACACCTGAACTCCAACTCCCACAATACCATGGGAGACCACATGACTGCTACGACTGATCAGGCACTCACACAGATGAAACTGTCCTGTGTTCTAACAGTGCACCTGTTACACTTTTCCTTACATTATAAAGACTGTTTATCCACACACAGTTTGTAAAGTACTGCCTGTATTCCATAGTTATCATTCAGTGCTCTAAAACACACAGACTAGTCTATCACAAAGCAAGATTCTTTTTATTTAAATGCCACCTTTCATTAAAAATTAAAAGAGAAAAAACAAAATGGTTTTACACAGTAAAAGTACACATCAAGAAAAAATGTGAAAGCAAGAATATAAAACAGAAAACATTAAATAAAAAAATATAACAGAAAAATTCTAACTCAAAGTCTGGCCTTACTGCAGGACAAGTTGGATTTGTTCCTTTTTAGGCTGAGTTGCAAGTTTTAAATGACCAAACGAGTCAGACATGGGGTTTCAAAACCAGAACTGACCCAAATCCCATTTTTATTCTCCAGAGCTTCCATAATAATCTCCGGTGCTCCACCCACACGGATCATGCACTGCATGTGGGGCCCCAAACGTTGATGGGGGCAAAAAATTTGTCTCCGCTGTGTGATTATGATGATTACAAGTACAAACCGGATTCCAAAAAAGCAAATAAACAAATTGTGAATAAAAACTGAATGCAATGATGTGGAGATGGCAAATGTCAATATTTTATTCGTAATAGAACATAGATGACAGATCAAAA
>BRDA01039881.1:0-10320 GCA_036984385.1 Crenuchus spilurus
GAGAGAGAGAGAGAGAGAGAGAGAGAGAGATAAGGAGGAGAGAGAGGGAGAGAGAGAGAGAGAGAGAGATAAGGAGGAGAGAGAGAGAATCAGTGAAATAAACTCCACCATAGTGGACCTTCTGGGTCATAAAGCAGTCCGTCTTATCATGGCCATCAGTTTGGGTGATCCTGTCATTGACGTCACACGGCCTGATTACTGAAACGACTGCGTAAACATCAGCACAGACTGAAAAAACCGCTTCCCACCCTGAACCACAAAGAAAATATTTACACTGGTGTAAGACAGAGGATAAGAGACAGCAGCAGAACCGTGAGGAATTAAAACTGCACACAGGAGCTTTTACCACACGGAGCCAATATAAGAGGATCGGACTGGAAACCGGCAGATTCATTCAAAACGATCCTCTGATGGCAGAAATAAGGTCACTGTGAGGCCTTGAAAAGCTCGTTCATTCACATTTACTCTCAGCAGTCACACCGAATGTTTCGGGTAACTAGTGATGACTGTACAATGTCTTTCATATCAGGTTTAAAATGTTCCCCAAATGTTCAGGATGGGTTATGAACGTTTTTCTTCATTTACTGAATCTTCATCTCGTGAGCTCTATTTCAAAAAAAGGGTTTAAAGACATCGAGCGAATGACCCCCGCAGTACAGAAACATCAGTCCGGCATGACGATGTACACTGACCACCTAAAAGATTCAGGGCATCGTTACCGGCATTAACGTCTCGGACACACTGGAAAACAGCAGCATGGGCTCCATTTACTCTCTGATTAGTTCTGTTGTGCAAAGCCAACCTGGGTTCTGGTTAAAATGGGTGCAAACGTGGGCTGTTTCACTGGACACCACAAAGGTTCCAAGATTCCTGAATGGAACCAGTTCATTTGGTGGAAAAGGGCCATGAGGGAACTTCAATGGAGGTCATGTAATGTTATGGGAACGTTCCCTTAACGTTGCTCTGAGAATGTTTTGCTCCTAACATTTATAGAACATTTCTGTAACATTAGCCCAAGTGCTGGGAACGGTTCCTGTTTCCTTTTGAGATTCTGATGGCCAATTTCAACCTTTATTTTTGCTTGGAATTCTAGACCCTCCTATGGAGTGATTCTTGTGTCAAAAGTTTCACAATAGCAAAAATAAATCTGCAAGCAAAATCCAAAGAAACAATGTAATGTTTATTTCATTAAATGTTACGTTTGAATTTTGACCGTTTTTTGGTTTCAATGTTTTTTTTTGTTTTAATTTTTCAAAAAATTTGGGTTTCATTGTTTTTTTTTTTTTTTTTTTTTTTTTTTTTTTTTTTTTTTTTTTTTTTTTTTAATATGTACAGACCATTTAGCAATTAATTATAACCTTTGTATAAACTTTAATGGCAGAATTCAGTTCAGCTGCTGTTATGAATTACAAACTCTGCGTTCCACCATGTTTGAAAACGCTGTGTGAAGCAGACGTGGTGGGCGTGGCTCTGTCTCAGAGGCGGACTCAAAGCTGCTGTCAGTGACCAATGGAAATTCAAGGCTAACGCCGCCTTCAAAGTCCCACCCACACGTGAAAAGTGTTCCAAAAGTCAGAAGCAAAAAACATGCGGAGCAGAAGCAAAAAACCAAAAATAATGAAACCAAAATTTTTACAAAATTAAAAAAAAACAAAAAAACATTGAAACCAAAAAATGGTCAAACGCAACATTTAATGAAATAAACATTACAATTATATTTTATGTTTTTATTTTTTTGCATTCACAAAATGTACTTTATGGTCATGTTTCTGTGGATTTTGCTTGCGGATTTATTTTTGCTATTGTGAAACTTTTGACACCAAAATCACTCCATACCCTCCCCTCCATTTTTCCCCAGTATAGAACTCTACCAAATGGTTGACATGGTACATTACTGTAAACAGATTTACCTCTCTTTGTGGTGTTGCAACAGCACCAATGGTTTCTCAGTATTTGATGCAGTTTATTTCTTGTGGCATATAGCAAGTGGATGTTTTTAGCCTAACATACTTTTTACTAGTTTTTACTGATGACACCGGACGTCAGGTTAAATTAAGTTTAACACCTTCAATAAAGATATGATTTAAATACGCTCTACCACAAAATTAAGTAAAAATTAAGAAAGAATTTAACCTTAATTTTAGGGAGCTGACAAATAAGCTATATTTTCATTGTTGTCGAGCTAACTTAACAGGTGCTATAAAGAATGTGGAGGTGTGCTCGGTATCTGATTGATGGTGGTTGTGGTGAAGTTCAGATCAGGTTCAGATGGTACCTTTTCAGGCTACGGTCAGGTTCAGATTCAGATTCTAGTGACTAATGGTGATGGAGAGAAGATGATAAGGTACGTATGTTTGGGTTGGTGGAAAGCAGTGAGTCAGGGAATACAGATGACAACAGCAGGAGAGAGAGAGAGAGAGAAAATACAGATCCAGATGGAGGTACAAACTGCAAACAGTTCATGCGACAGAGTCCTCAGTCTCCAAGCTGAGTGGAGGGAAAGGTACAAAAGAACGCACACTCGGTGGAGCCATGCCAGCCCATAACCAGCCAAGACCTTTAGAAAAGTGAGCAGACTCAGCAGCAGACCCCACTCTGGACAAAAACCCAAAACACAGAAGCCGGGTCAGCGCCTTGGTAGCACAGATTTTTATTTCTCCCAGCAGTGTGTGCATACAGTATCGATTTTCAAGGTTCAACCTTTTCAGGAACTTAAAAACACTTGTGTGCTATAGGAGAGAAAATCAGGTCTTAGCTATACAGTGTACTTTGGTCAAGTTTTATAAACAGCAATATTGCTGCAGTGTCAGAAACGGTATAACTAGGGCTGTGTCAGATTCAACACCCTTCTCACCTACTCTCAACAGCACAAGAACCACTTCAGAAAGTCATCTGCTTTCTAAGATATTTAGGATGTCAGCTAATAATAATAATAATAATAATAATAATAATAATAATAATAATAAAGTTATTATCATTGTTGTTGTTGTGATGCATCGAATATTTGGATATTAGTGAAAAGTGAAAAATTATAAAAAGTGAAAATACTGAATAATTTATACAGAACAATCAGAATAATTCCGAATTCTTATTTACCTCACCAACAAAACACAGGTTCACCAGCACAGTTACAGTTTGGTGGTGAAAAAGAAGAAGACAAACTACAACCATAACATTTACTAAACTACATTTGTTAAGATGAACCCAGAATGCTGCCACTTAGGTTTGCGTTAGCTAGTGTTTGTTAGCTTTGTGTTTGTTAGCTTTGTGTTGCGTTAGCTAGTGTTTGTTAGCTTTGTGTTGCGTTAGCTAGTGTTTGTTAGCTTTGTGTTGCATTAGCTAGTGTTTGTTAGCTTTGTGTTGCGTTAGCTAGTGTTTGTTAGCTTTGTGTTGCGTTAGCTAGTGTTTGTTAGCTTTGTGTTGCGATAGCTAGTGTTTGTTAGCTTTGTGTTGTGTTAGCTAGTGTTTGTGCTAGCTTGTGCTGTGTTTGTGCTAGCTTGTGCTGTGTTTGTGCTAGCTTGTGCTGTGTTTGTGCTAGCTTGTGCTGTGTTTGTGCTAGCTAGTGCTGTGTTTGTGCTAGCTTGTGCTGTATTTGTGCTAGCTTGTGCTGTTCTTGCTTTGTGCTGTGTTTCTGCTAAGCTTGTGTTGTATTTGCTGGGGCAGCTGCAGTGTTAGGGACCGTCTCACAATTAGCGGAAGAAATGTAAACTGTTACAATGTCTGTAGACAATGACAGTCATTACAACATTCATTTTAGCCATTTGAAAGATTTTGTTTCATGTTTTTAAAATTAAATATTAGTAATAATGTAACATGCATGCATCTTCATACATATTCATATATTATTGTTGTGTCATTTTTCTAACATTTGTTTTATATAAAAATAAAAAAGAATAATCAATTAAAGTAATGTAATTAAACCTAAAGATGTCAAACCAACCTATTAAAATACAGACATTCATTCCAGACTAACTACAAGACTTATTTTGGGAAATAAATTAGTTATTAATTTAATAATAATTTAAGTAAATGATGAACAATGTTTGGCCAAATGTTTCATTTTGTTTGATTTTGGCCAAAAATGTTCATTTCAGTGCATCCGTAATAGTAATTATAGTCTTTGTTATTTTTGCCTTTTACTGAAAATTGATCAGGAATTGATAAGGGAATCAGAAGTAAAATAATAAAGGCACTGATAATTACCATCTATATTGGTTTACACTGCCTATTAGTTGCACTACTCTCCAAAAGCAAACATTGGACAAACGCGTCTTGAATGCTTTGAAGAAATGAGAACAATTTTAGTATCTGAACCACTGCTTATTACTATAGAGGTGCAAAATGAGGTTTGGCCCAGCACAAGCAGAGATGACCTCTCATAGCTTCGGCAACGGTTACAACTGGACAGCTCTGATGAATGGTGGGCTGTCTGCACTGAGCTCCAATCAATGCTCATTATGTAGAGGCTTGGAAGACTCCTCTGCAGTGGAGGAGTGGAACCGGGAGCCTCTGGCATTCTGGCATTTGGAGGTGTCGCGCCGCGCAGCTCCGGGCCGGCAGCCAAAGCCTCCAATCCCACCAAATCCCTGGCTTAGCCCCTCAACCGCTCCCGGGATTAGGAGATTAGAACGCTGTATTCCATTATCTCCCCGAAGGCTGGGAAGAGAGACAGGGCAGAATCTTCACGGGGCGGAAAACTCCGCCCTGTCTCCAGCCCAAGACCAGGAAGGAAGGTGTAGGAGAGGCTTAGGAGGACAGACTGACCCATTCAGACATACACATGGGTTGCATAATACAAAATCTGAAAATGATCACAATATTGGCTCTTTGCTGTTGCACAATAGTGAAATAATCCCACAAACCATCAGGGCTGTGTATTGGTAACAAGTTGGCGTAACAATATCATGATACAGGCCTTATGATACAATATATCACACTATGCTATGAAACCACATTGGCATTTTTTTCTAGAAAACGTGAACGAGTTTAATGGCTAAAGATGGATTACAACACTGCCCTCTGGTGGTTTAAACACAACATAAAAAACACCATGTTTACATGTAAACTTACATAAAAATGCACAGTTCTGATGCTGTTTGAGCATCAATACACCATCAGAAAACATACTGCCGTAGTAAGAGAACTGACATTTTCATACACCACAACAAATTCAACATAATTTATTGTGCACGGTCTTGATCATCTTGACCAATCACAGCTCCTGATTAGTGTTTCTCTTGGTCTTTACACTCTTAACAGATCACAATATGACTTTAAATAAATGCAAAAATTTTTTGACATTTTTGTAAAACAACCCTTCAAATGAAAATGACAGAAAATGTGCTTTATGATATATCATATAATAACATATGCTTACAATTTACTGCTGAACGCTACAAATATAGAGCTTTCAGATATTTCAGGCTGCACAGCACTGAAGGGACATTATGTGGGTTCATCTTACAACTTAGATTTGTGCCACTAGAGGGCGCTCTTCAGTTACAATTACAGCATTTAGCAGATGCTCTTATCCAGAGCGGCGTACAACAGTGCTTTGTTTCCATTAAGAGAATCATCTCAGCTAGTACAGGTAGTCCCCGGGTTACGTCGTCCCCGAGTTACGATGTTTCGTGGTTACTACACATCTCCCATTTACTGTATAAAGCCTTTTTTCGTGTTTGGTGTGCGAGGCAGAAGAATACACGGTTACGTGGCTGTTTACTTTCATTATTAAACGTATTTTATGTGTTTTTTGATAATTACTGTGTTAGGATAGGATAAGTGCTTACAGTATGTTATTTATGTACAGTATTTACGTATGTTCCGACTTACATGAAATTCGGTTTACGACGCGAATGTTGGAACGGATCAACGTCGTAACCCGGGGACTACCTGTACAGACAGGTTACAATAAGAGTTATAAACTAGTGCTCGCTTAAGCGGCTCCCTTCAGCAGGACAGAACCTGAGTGCTCAGTTCTATTTGTTTGGGACTTAAACATGCAGTAAAGGACAGATCAAAACCGTCAGAAATGAACAACCGGAGCAGAAAGAAGACGGTTTCCACATTCAAATGACTCTGCGTTGTGTGTAGGTTAATGAATCAACGTATTCACACAACAGTGTAAAATGATACTAATATTTAAGGCTATTATTTAACAGTCACATTATTGATCTACCTCCATAAATAATATATTACACTGCAAGACAAATCAGAATATGCAGCAACAGCCCTGCAATACTAACAATATCTCTCACACACACACACACACACACACACACACACCCCTGCCACCCAACAAGAGGTAGCAGAGGGATCGGTCTAAGAACATCATAAATCACCCGCCTCAAGGACATGCTAGTGGCCAGAAAGACCTTGCCAAGACAGACACACTGAGCACGGCTGCTCACAACACACACACACACACACACAGGAAAACAGCAGCTTTAAGGAGATAAATGAAAATCTTCAGAGACTTTCACTGATTAAAAAAAAAGTGTTAACTCTCAGTTGTGATTAGAGCGCTTAGTTCAGCGCTTTGGGAAAATCATAACACTTACACTGGTGATGAAAGAGCAGCCTATATTAATCATATTTAACCAGGATTTAACAAATAAACTCTTGGCTCATTAGCAGGAACAAAATGTATGATCTGGCTCTGATAATTGGAGTACAGAACCATTTTAAGTCATTAGTGGTGGGCACATAAAAGAACGATTTCAGTAGATTCAGACTATTACAGGACACACTCGACACTGATACTCGGCTTAATTCAGATATTAGAATAGGGTTTCAAAACCAAACGCCACAAGATACTGCATAAGGACTGTGTTCTTAAGTTACATTTTCAGGGGATGCTCATATTACAGTGGAGCGAGCATCTCCTTCTTGACAATGGTACAAGCCCAGAAGTTCAAGATAAACACCAAGTCTTTATACAGTTCATGGCTTCCACATCCGTGACTAATGACTGAATCCCATTTCTCAGACCGGTTTATTTGTTTGGCTTTGCTTGGGGCCATTTACCAGCTTCCTTTACACAAACCACCAGTGACCAATTTATTACACGTATACCATCAAATCACAAGCTCTCAGCTAAGACGCATCACCGCTTGCTCGCAGAATGACATCAAAAGAGCCAAAAGGCTGCAAGCTGCCGTTCAGGATATTTACTACTGATTGCATATGAATCCTTTTTATTCACTGTAACTACACAGCGTCGATCTCTTTCACCAACGAAAGCCGACCGAGGCACTTCTCCATCTTACAGAAATCACACATCTGTAAACGTAAGACATTCAACGTGTTAATCAGATTATACGTCTGTCACTGCAAATTAAAAAGCAGCACAAATTGATATTTGTCGACATGTCACTTAATCGAAGCCGCTACGAGAACCAGCAGCACAGAGCGTCACACAAAATCAGGAGTGAACGTGCAGAAAAGTCCGCCTCCAGACTCCAGACATCCATCTGCTCGTTAACCTGTTGAGACGTCATCACAAAGTTCAAACTCACTGCCTAATAGCACCAGTCAGCACATCAGGCTACAGACCCCTCCCTTATTGGGTCAAGCTCCACCCACCCAGATCAGCAGCAGCAAGGATTGGTGGATCTGTTACTTACATAGTCATGGAAGGCCTTGGCCTCGCTGGAATGCTCACAGGTTTCGCGTCGGTCTGGAGCCGCGCAGTACAGGTCCCAGAATACACTGCAACAACAAAACACAGTCATTAAAAACAACACTTAGTCAGGTTACCTTTACAGGAACATTAAAGGCTAATCAGGGTTATTAAATGAAGCAGTTAGCCAGATAACTTAAGCCAAAAAACAAGCCTGCCAGCTCAGAAACATTCCTTTTGGCTCAAGTTATCACAAACTCTGCTTTGTGGAATATCAAACAGGTTTACTCAGCAAAAATGGCAAAAAATGCTAACACAGCCTTTATAGCTTTTATATCCGCATAAGCTTCCAATGAGGAGTGCACAATATATCAAAGCCTGATATATTTGCCGATTAAAAGGAAAAATATAATAGTTATCGAAAATGATGTGTCCTATTTTTAGCTTAAGTAGTGGAAACTTCCCTTCTTCTAGACCCCACAGCGCCTCCTACTGGCTGCTCTAGTGGAAGTTCCTGTAAAAATTATGCCTTTTTTGAAAGCTTTATTTGAATTTTTTTTAGGAATTTTTATATTTAAAACGATGTGAAAGGTTCCAGAGGAGCAAGTCCGTCATGTTTGTAATGAAATACAAACATAATGCACTGAAATTTAAAAAATCCACTTAAATTAGCGATAAAAAAAAAAAGTTGTTAATTATCTACGGTGGCCCACGGAGTCACATCACAATAACATTTACAAAGCAAAAACAAAAGCTGAGAACACAACAGCATTAAGGGAAAACACACCTACATTAAGGAAATGGAGCAAACACAAAAATGACAACGCAACCACATTAAGGAAACGCTGCATTAACTGAAACCAAATATATCTGCCACACCAGGAATCCTCCCAGCCGCTAGCGGGTGCTGTTTAGCTGTTGACGTTGTACCAAAAGCACTTACTATGCTGTCTGGATGAAGAGCCAAGGCGTGCAGAGGACAGACCTTTGTTCACAGATGTCATTTGAGCCACATCTAGGCTCTTCATCCAGAGAGCAAAGCAAGTTTCTGGCTCGTGCTTTTGATACAACATCAACAGCTAAACATCACCCGCTAGTAGCCGGGAGGATTTCTGGTGTGGCAAATGTATTTGGCTTCAGTTAATGCAGCATTTCTTAATGTAGCTGCACTGTTGTTGTTTTGTTTGTTTGTTTGTTTACTCAATTTCCTTAATTTATTCTTGTTTTCCCTTAATGCTGTTGTGTTCTCAGCTTTTGTTCTTGCTTTGTATGTTGTTGCGATGTGACTCCATGGGCCACCGTATTGTCACTAAACTATTTGGACAAAGTGAAAGGCTCGCTCAGACTGAGACACTTCAGCAAATAAATTTAGGGCAGAGAGGCTAATAAAGGGGAGATTATGTGGTGGGTGCGTAACTACACTGCTGTGCATGTATTTAAAAAAAAAAGAAAAAAAAAGAAGAAGAGCTAATCACATGTGAACAGTGCTTATCGGACAACGGTCCAAAACACGGTGCAACACCCAGCCTACTTGGCACAAGCAGCAGGTTACGGATCAATTAAGCCAGGGATTTCCTCAATTAAGTCCACTCAGGTCCTTCAGGGCTGCTGGGGGGGCATGAGGTTTCCGTCCAAATGGCATTTTAATTACTGCACTGAAACTAAGTACCTGTTTAACATGTCCAAATTAGATCACTCAGGTATCGATTTAATGGATCTCTCATAAACCTGCTGAAAAAAGGAGGGCTAGAGAGGGGTGAGGCCAAATATGACTCTCAACCTCTAAACTACATTTGCTGGATGTGGTCAGAGGCTTTGAACATGTAGCTTGAAAAAGACCTGCAAACCAGCTTTTGTGAAAGATCAGGCTTTTGATACTTGGCATGAGCAGCTTGAAATGTAGTCAGGATTTGTTCCTGCCTCTCAAATTGTTTACCGGGATAAGGAGCATTCCAGAACATTTGAAGCAGCACGTAAAGGAGTGAGGCAGGAAAAAAAAAACCTGAGAATCAGACCCTTTTTGGGTGGGGGTTGGGGCCATTAATGGGTAAAGGAAACCAAAAACAGACACGGAAGAGAGGGAGAGAGAGGAAACAGGACGATGACGACGGAGAGAAAGAGGGACGAATTAAGACCGTCTGCAGCAAACATTTAACAAGACTCTTTAAAAGCTCTTAGAAAGAAGTACCAACAAAACCACACCAGCAAAACTTCAAATACAGCCAATGGGCGAAGAAGACCTACCAAAGCTCTGAGCATCCAACAATTCACAGGAAGAGGCATTTCGTTTTTTAATGCCTGTAGAATATTTGCTGTCGATATTTAGCATTTTTCCCAATTATCAGATTCAGCACTTGAACTCTTTCAATCTTGACTAATTCCCCACCCACAGAACTATCTGACTGGGTTTACTCAACACGTGGGCCACATTTCTACCAATCAATGCTTTCAGGGTTTTCACGGTTTAAACCTGTTAAGTGCTTTATTTTTTTATCTAATAGGAATATTTATTATTTACAACAATTAACATTTGTTGTAAAAGTTGCATCCTTGTATACGTTCACGCTACAAATATCAAATATAAATGAATAAAAAATAAATATTTGGGGGGGGATCCATTATTACTGAAGATCAACCGAATATTCGCAACCAAAATTATTTGGCTAAACACCCAAAGTGTGTTTTTTGCCATTTTCAGC
>BRDA01039889.1:0-12500 GCA_036984385.1 Crenuchus spilurus
TGTGTGTGTGTGTGTGTATTTGTGTGTGTGTGTGTGTGTTTCACTGCAAAGCTGAGATAAATATAGATTCCTCTGTGTGCAAGCAGATTGGCCAGTGATTGTGCACTTTGACCTTCACTTTCATGTCCTGGTTCAGTGACAGTGTGATCTGTCCACCCACCTGTGCAGCAAACACACATATACATTCACTAGGGGGCAGTGATCACACACATGGCCAAAGCAGCTCTTCATCTGTGGTGCCTGGGGAGCAGTTGGGGGTTAGGTGTCCTTGCTCAAGGGCACCACATCTATGCCCTGCTGGCTCAGGGGATTAAACCTCTGAACCCAAACTAAGTATCGCACATATCACTACCCTACACAGGTCTGCTTTAAGTCCAAATGTTCTGTGTTTGGCTGCAGCCACATCATTTAAGAGAAATGTGAAATAAAGCAGTCTGGTCATATCCGTGTGTAGTGGGAGAGTAATGTGCTGCTCCTGCAGAATATTGCTGCACTAGCCGGCAGACTTGAGCTCAGAGGCCTCTGCCAGTGACTTATCTTCCCGCTCGGCTGTAGTTTTGCCTCTGGGGGGGTCAGAGATAGGTTCTTCTCCAGCAGGCATCTGGGCCAGCAGCTATCAGCAAGCGTGCAAAGAGAGGAATATAAACAGGGCCGAGTATGAGCAGAGCAGCATTGTGATGTCTATCCTACAGAGCAGAGATAAAGCTCTTCTTCTGGCCTCTAACCAGAAATATGTAAAGATACGCTGTGCACTCACTATCCAATTCATTAGCTACACATACACTGTATCTCCACTTATTGACAATTTTAGCTCCATACAGACTGTAGTTAATCTGTTTCTCTGTATACTTTGTTGTTCTACAATGATCAGGACCCCCCACAGAGCTACTGGGTCATTCTCAGTGACACTGTTGACTGGTTGGTCACTATTTTTTACTCCAGTAGTGACACTGAGGTGTTTAATAATATCAGCAGCTCTGACACACTCAAACACACCACCACCACATCACTGTCACTGAGAATGATTCACCAGCTCTGTGGGGGGTCCTGACCATTGAAGAACAACACAGTATACAGAGAAAGAGATGAACTACAGTCTGTAAGTGCACCTGTATTATATTCACATCCATCCATCCATCCATTCATCCATCTATCTATCCATCCATCCGTCCATCCATCCATCCATCTAATGTAATGCAAAGCTGAAAGTGATCTGTGTTTTAATAAATGATAATTAACCTTACTCTGCTGTTTATCATGTGCAATACACACACTGTTATATGTAAACAGTTATTAGATCATATTATTAATTATTATAAGCATATCTAATGGATGAAAAGATCCTGTTGCTTATGTTAACCACCAGATGGGGATAAAGTCACTTCAGACTTACACCCCTCTCAGTCCTGCGCCAGAGCTGGCTTTAGTGGTATTCTAAATATTATGTATTTATAATATCTGCAATAAAATCAATATTATATGAATAAAGATCAGAATACTACACAATGTAAAGGATATAACGAGATGAAGATGTGACTGATGATGCTGTAGAGCTCAGCAGACATGTAATATGACGTATATGTCAGTGAGTTATGATCAAATGTCATTTTGAAGCTCATTTCCTCCAATTTGCTGCACTTATTAGTTTGCAGCCCTCTGCCTGCTCTGTCTCAGCTGCCTGGAGGGACCGCAGGGGGCAGGGAGGGGTGTGTGGAGGTGGGGTGGAGAGTGATGGAGGGGTGGGCGGAGTGGAAACTCCAAATCCTCCAGGGGGCCTGGTGGAAAACTCCAGATCCTCAGGCGTAGGTGTGAGTCCTGTTCTGCTGCACATCTCTGGTTACAAACAAGGCAAAGAAAACAGTGCACAGCCTCAGCGCTCTGACTCTCAGGTGTGTATCTGCCTTTATCTCAGCACAGTACAGACAGGAATACTAACAACTACACTAAACAACACCTTCCACCTGTTACTAATCAGAAAAATACATTCTCTATCTCTGTATCTATCTATCTATCTATCTATCTATCTATCTATCTATCTATCTATCTATCTATCCATCCATCCATCCGTCCGTCCGTCCGTCCATCCATCCATCCATCCATCCATCCATCCACACATTGTATTATTGTCATAATTTTAAATATAATACTTACTCAAATATATTTTAGACAATAGTCAATGACATCACAGTCCACAAAAACAATTAAATGACATTTATCATTACAACCAGCACTTCTGTCTTTACCCCGGCCTTAAACATTTATTCTTTTTGTTCTTTTGTGTTGATTGTAAAGCGTCCTTGGTTATTAGAAAGGTGCTGTATACGTGTAACATTCATTCTTTCTTTCTTTCTCCAGCCTACGCCCAAAGAGATGAACCCCGTCCTGTATTTGTCCCTTTAAATTTTCTAAATTTTTCCTGAGTCTGCACTCATCCACACAGCCAGAGCACAGCCACACACAAGTCCCTGTGGACTAGCACTGACCAGATGACTGGCACTCTTTTACGCCAGAGTGATCAAATCAATCTCTTCCTCTGATCTGTAATTCATATTTCAGAGACCGCAGGACCACTGAACCAGGTCAAGGTTGTCACCATGGAGACCACGATTACCTGCAGTGTGGGCTGTACTGTATACACAACTACATCCTGGGTACGTGCTATAATATAATATAATATAATATAATATAATATAATATAATATAATATAATATAATATAATATCAAACATCATTATTGTAGTTTAAATAATATAGTCAGAATAATATAAGTAATGTTACTTACTTTAATTTATTAATGTGATTACAGTAATTGTAACTGTATTACTTTATATTATTTAGTTACAGGAAAAGTAATCTTAGCTCAGAAAGCTGTTGTGTGATTAAAGCTGGTTTCTGAGCTGCTGGATCGAGGTCACCCAGATGACCAGCAGGAACATCTGCCCTCAGTGTGGAGGTGAGTTTACCTGAGGCAGATTCAGAGCATCACAGTCACCTGTTCTCTGCTGGAGAAACATTACAGTTCATCTGTAGTTCACATGTAAGAGCTGAAGCAAAGGGTCATCTGTGTGATCAGATAGTGAGGAGATGATAGACTGCATTTGTTTAATACCAAACTGTATAATCTGAGCTTTCACACACACAGAACACAGGTTCTGGACCAGTTCTGAATTTAGCTTCAGTGAATATATCAGAATATATACTGTATAGATCAGGCAGGACTGTGGGTATGAAGCACTTGGGAGAGGACCAAACCAACAGGAGGGGTGGGCAGTGGGTGGATTTTGGAGACACCAAGTCTACATACGAGGGAGTGGGGTATGGGGGATGTAGGGGAGACCAAATCTTCCACAGAACTGTTAGGAAGGGAAATCTACCTGCCTGAGAGGAGCGACCAAGTCTATGGGGGGTTGGGGGTGGGTGGGTATGGTGGCAAATCTACCTGTGGAGGGGGGCAAATCTACATAGTCGGAGGAGGCCAAATCTATAGGAGGGGAGAAGATGGGGGTGTGTGTGTGTGACTGGAGTCTTATTTACACATATCTAGACCTTATTTACTGATCAATAATACAATGGAATAGATGAACATGACTGTAAATTGAGGTGTTTATTTCATTTGCACAAGCAGCTCCTCTGCAGTGTTTCATCACCAGCTAAACTCTGGAGTCAAATGACATTCGGTTAAGTAGTATCTGAGCTTTACCATCAATAATTAGTCTCAGCTTACATGGAGAGGATATAATGTTGTCAGTAACTGACCTGTTGGGATACTGATACACCGGCTGTAGTGTCTCAGTTTCAGACCAAAGGAAGAGCTTTTTATGATCCTCTCAAAGGAGATTCCTGCTTTTAGAACTGCAATGTACTGTTTATACTGTTTATACTGCTTATACTGTTTATACTGTTTATACTGTATGTACTGCTTATACTATATATACTGTTTATATTGTATATACTGCTTATACTGTTTATACTCTATATACTGTTTATACTGTTTATACTATATATACTGTTTATATTGTATATACTGCTTATACTGTTTATACTGTATATACTGTGTATACTGTTTATACTGTATGTACTGTTTATACTGTTTATACTGTATGTACTGTATATACTGTTTATACTGTTTATACTGTATATACTGTTTATACTGTATGTACTGCTTATACTGTTTATACTGTTTATACTGTATATACTGTTTATACTGTATGTACTGTTTATACTGTTTATACTGTATGTACTGCTTATACTGTATATACTGCTTATACTGTTTACACTGTATATACTGTTTATATTCTATATACTGTTTATACTATATATACTGTTTATACTGTATATACTGTTCATACTGTTTATACTGCTTATACTCTATATACTGCTCATACTGTTTATACTGTATATACTGTTCATATTGTTTATACTGCTTATACTCTATATACTGCTTATACTGTTTATACTGTATATACTGCTTATACTGTTTATACTGTAAATACTGTATGCACGGTATATACTGAATATATTGTTTATACTGTATGTACTGTATATACTGTATATACTGTATATACTGTTAAATAGCATGTTAAACAGATCTGATTATCTGTCTGTTATCTCTTCATTTCTTCTATGAAAGTACATGTGTTCTCAGTACACATTATTTATTGTTTATTACCTCATTATTAGCCCTAAATTTACATGTTACAGACCTGAAATGCAGGATTTTTATTAATAAGTTAAATTAAGCTGACCAGACAAAACAGGACATGTCTTGGGTTCATACTGTCTGCAACCAAATAAAAGTCAAGAGGCACTGTTTCTGTGCAGTCTCATGTATATGATGGTGTATTTTTCTGCCACTTCCCTAAACAGCTTTATACTACAAGAGAATTATAACAGGAGGAACAATATTAAAATAGATTTTGGCACATGCAGTACTGCATTATTCATCACTTCATGTATTGATCGCTTGAGAAAGCATGAATGTCATCAGCGCATCTTTAGCAATTATAGAAATTTGCTTCACAAAATATATATGACCCCAGACAGAAAGTCAATGACAGATCAGATGTGTCCCGGTTAGTGGGACACTACACTGTCCTGAGAGTGCAGCATCCCACTGCAATGAGTTCTGACAGATCAAGGTCGAGGAAAGACAGAAGAGAGCATCTCAGGCTTTACACAAAGAGGATCTTAATAATCACATTATATTTGACCCTTAAATGGATGTTTCATGTTCTTCACTATCTCTGACCTTACTGTTAAGGCAGTGTGGTGCAGGTATAACTATTTTATCATCATCTGAGGCACCAGGAGACCTGTACCATACTTGAGTGCCCCCTCTTCTGTCTATATACCAAGCACACATATATACACATATACATAACGGAGATATACACTGACATACCAACAGTAAAGTACATCTAATACATGTTCATCATACAGGTTAACTGGTCCACTGTGGTGTTGATGGCTCTGTACCACTCACAGGATTTGTTATCAATGGCCCGTGGGGCACCACTGTTATGTTGGGAGGCTCAGTATACATTTTCAGTACATCTTCACTACAACAGCTCCACACAGTTACTGGTTTCTGAGATGTTGCCTCCACCATGCTTTGTCCATGATGATGCTTTTACACTCTGATACAACTGACTGGTGTTACATGCAGTAAACCCTGTTATGTGGCAAAACCAGGGGTGGTCAAAATGTTCAGAAATGACCATGTATATTCAGATATGCTCAACATGTGCCC
Organism: Crenuchus spilurus; assembly: GCA_036984385.1. NCBI lineage: Eukaryota > Metazoa > Chordata > Actinopteri > Characiformes > Crenuchidae > Crenuchus > Crenuchus spilurus. The sequence goes on from BRDA01039889.1 coordinate 5,750, forward strand.
CCAGTGTACTATGTAAATATAAATAAAAATATTCCACTTGCTAGCTTGTGTAACGTTAGGATCTGTCACTGTTATCGTTACTGGTCTGTGTTTTTGGGAATTTGTCCTCTGAAATTTCACCCTTGTTCATTTTCAATGTGCAAGGGATTGTGGGAGAGTGGGTAAAATGTGACTTGAGTGCAGCATGCTTTATGCAAATTAGATGCTACTGACCAATCACTGTCACACAATTCTGAGGAGAATGTCTTGTAGACTGGCATTGTTACCACTGCTGGTAGACCTGTATGACTGTACATGTTCATACACCTGCACATTCAGCTACTTCCTTCAGACTCTGACCTTTAACCCCCAAATACAATCACTCCTTTATCATTAATATCTGAGACATTCACTGCACTGTACCACCTCTTCTACATCTCACACACCCTGCAGGTATTTATAGCCTCATCATCCTCCTATAGCTCCATCTGCAGGAGCCTGAAGTAACTACCACCTTAAACACACAAGGTGAGTCATTTTTATTATGCATACATGCACCACCAAAAATAAATCTACATTGACACATTGTTAAAATATATTCATTCTCATGTGAGCAGACACAGCTCATCTGCTTACTAGGACCAGAATAATTCAGCAGAGTTTTGAGATACAGCACACATGCACATATAACAAAAACACTCCAGTACAAAGCTAACTGTAGTAGAGTGCTGATGCTGGAGATCAGAGATGTGTGCCAGCCAGCTGCTCTGGTCTAATACCCACATTGCCATGCAGCTCACAGTCAGGCGTACAGAGCCGTATGTGTATGCACAAGCTCAGTGGTTAATGTCACTGCTTCGTGACGAGGTCACCGGGCCAGAGAGACTTCACGCTGGCCAATTAGGATTTGCATAATCTGGACTTAATGCCCCGCCCCCACCCCCACAGACTGGGTTCTTCTCCACAGGTGACGGCCTTTCTGCACAGCATCAGTTCACGGAACCTTACAGTCAGGCCAGCATGCAGACTGTTCACACACATTCAATTTTTAGGTGAAGTTGTTCTTCTAAAGTAATGTAAACATTCTCCCAATGTTAGAAGCAGGTCTTAATGCTTAATTTAACACATACAGTAAAGTTAAAAGTCTCAGTATTATATTCTACATCAGTCTCTTATCCACTCTGATTACTTGGCTGATCCTAGCTGTTGTATAACATGAAGTTATAAAGAGTGTTGCAGCTTGGAATGAACAACCAATCAGAACAACTGATGTCTTAAAGGCACAGTAACAAAAACAGCTTGTTTAATTCTGAGGGGTTATGAATTTTTTTGGTTCATTCATGATACCCAGCCTACAAACATACATTCTCAGAACGTTCCCCTCATGTTCCATTTTGGTTGGGGGAATGCTGCATTTTTCAGTTTTATTAAGAAAAAAAGTGCCAGCTATTTAAAAGTTAATATGATGACTTCACAGCAGTGTTTAAATGAGGTCACACTATCACATGACTGCACCCAGGATCTGTCACTTTAATGAGGATAAAGTGAGGAAAAGAGTGTAGAAGAACCTTCAAGAACGTTTAAAAGGTCTGTGACATGCCACCATGCTGTTATGGGTTAATAAAGGGTCTGTGCATCTCCCTTTAGGACTGAAACCATAACATTTTATTCCCTGTAAACATGCTCTGTAACCCCAGAAGATGATGTGATGTTCAGTAAGCCTCCTGTGCCACTCCACTCATCACGTCTCTCCAGCTTTATGTTTACTTTCCATAAATGATGCATCGTCACACAGCCCTGTCCGCTACCTCATCTCCATCTGAGATGTGCTAAAACTCAGCTTCACCATCTTCACCATCTGCCTTCCCCATATACATTAGTCAGTGCCATTGGTGCCAACTCTGAAGGGGCATTTGCTTATCAACCCCCACTCAAGAAAGCCTACTACCTGGACACCTGGCCTTCTGTAGTAGTCTCAAAAACATGCTCAGAAACTGCCATAGCATAACATATGTTGGCACCACTGCTTATTACTCTTTAGTTTGGTCACTATTATTTCTCTAAAAGTTAATTCCAGCTTCATTTTTATAGAATTTATCACAGAAATGTGTAGTCTGCACTGCAATGTCTAAAGATTTGTCAAATAACAAAAGTTCAGTACAGATGCTGATAAGGTTAAATACTGTAAGTACATGTTTCAGCCAAAACCCTCATTTTATGTCCCTTTTCCAGATAAAAACTTTAGTTTCTTTAACAGTGAATAACTGTAAATTGGTATTTTTAGCCAAAACAGTCATTTTTCTATTTCCTTTCTGCAAAAAATTGCAGCTGTGGTTGCCAGAACTGTTTGTTTACACTACATTACTGTGAATAAAACAGATACACGCTGTAAATACAGTATATACAGTACAAATGTGGTTGTCAGATTTTTATTATAATAAGATGAACCAATTTAAGATGAACCTTAAGATTTAAGATCTTTAAGATTTAACCTATTATAAATACAGTCCTACTGTTACATTCTGTGGGTATGTTTCATAAATAAAAATTTACAATTTTTCAACATCAATTATTTTCACATGTTTACAGTGAAGTTCAATATTACATAACAGATTTCTTGTTTGGAGGCCTGAAATGAAAATAACCCCCCAGCCTCATTAACAAGTATATATGATTAATTACATCAGAATTGTTCAGTGAAACTATTGCAATGTCTGAATATTACTTAATTACTCTTCAGACACATTACTAACCAAATGTTTAGTCTATGCTGTGGATCATGAATTTGTAGTTAACGAAGCTCACATCAGACCTGATGAGACAATTCTCAGTGTTTTTCTTCATGTGGGCGGGGCTGCAGGATGTGCTGGACATGGGATCACCCAACTAAACACAATTAGCCACTGACCCACTTCCTTCAAACTCATTTTCTCACAGAAAACAGGGTCACTTATCACTGGATTATATCTCACTGAGTCTAATGTTGTCATGTGTGCTCAGTAATAACTCATATAATGTATTCAGTCAGTGTCAGAGTTCAGAATGTAAATGTTCTTATTTGCTTAGAGTTATAACAGATGCATAGACTCGACTGCATAATCGACTCCCTCAAAATAGCCAAACACATGCATATTAGTGTGGGTGCAGCAATGTACACATATGAACACACACACACACACACACACACACACACACACACACACACACACAGATATGTATGATTGAATGCCTGCTCTGCCTACAAACACATGAAATGAATACAGATTCCACATTTTATTTATATACATATATACTGTATATAACTGCTGGGTTTATACAGTATATATATATATATATATATATATATATATATATATATATATATAATTTCTATATAAGAGAATACAAACTGGCTCTTTAGTAATCCTGCAGTATATAATTTTTCTCATCCACGTTTGTTTCTTTTTCTTCACAGGTAGTGATCATCTTTCATTCAGACCAAGTAGATTACTGAGTGACTTGTCAAAGGCATCCGTTTGCTGTTTGGGTGATTTGGGAAATGTTCTTGCTCCATCAGTGAACCAGGAGACTAAATATGTATAGCAGTAGCAGCCAAAAATATTTTTTTTCTAACCACATCTAGTTTCTGGAAAAACATAAAAATGACAAGTGCTGATGATTGAGAGGCGGAGAAAAACACAGACATGGTGGAACTGGATGGGAATGAAATTACAGAGGAGCTCCTACAGAAGAATAACTGACTCCATAACATTAATGTATTAATCTTCACTAAATTCAGCTGGATTATTGTATACATGACTACAGGAGTGAGTTTTTGTGGTTAGTATTATTTATTGTATCATTTATTCATTTAAAACTTAAATAAACATATTAATTACTGAAAAAACTTGTCTATATTGTATTATCAGCTGCATTAGTATAAAACTGTTTAAAATCAGGTGTGTAAGGAGCTCATAGTGACACAGTAGTCGCGTTTCCATTGACCATGAAATATTGCAAATTTGAATTTTGAATAAAAATGTGCTTAATGGAAACACGACAATTTCGAAAAAACTCAAGTTTTTCGATAAAAGTCTTTTGCGCTAAGATGAGGTGGTTGTCGTATCGAAATTGGTTTATATCAAAAAAGTGTAATGGAAACACTCGAACTGACTTTTTTCGCATCAAGGGAGTCACGTGATCAACAACCGGACGTTTCTATTGGCGAAAAAGACGATGAAGAAGAAGACAACAACAGAAAGTAAGAGGATGAAGCTGACGCGGAATATTTGGAATAACGAGGAGAATCCTTGGACAATGTGCAGCTGCTCCACTAGAGATCTCACAGCATCACAAAGTTCATTAAAAGTTGAGTGTGTCATTCTAAAATGTTGAATCCACAGCTCTTCTGTAAAATCATCGACTACAGTTTCCCAAAAACGCCGCATACGTAGCCGCTCCCAAGTATAAGGGGCTTGTCACTCCAAAGCCTCGATAAGTCGCCGTCTCCTCTGATGGCTGATGATGAGCACTAGTGCCGTGGTAGCAGTATGTATAAAGCTGAAGTATGTGTTTACATCCACTGCCGCCATGTTTGTAATGACTTATCGCGAGAACAAACATTCACACATGAAAGTATTTCACATTTAATGGAAACACCGCAATTGCAAAACTTGTTTTGTTGAATTGTTTTTTCGACAAAACAGAATATCAATAAAGTTTTGTGCAAAACTGCAATGGAAACGTGACTAATGATGTGTACCATGTGTCTTTTTCCTCCACAAAAAACTCTCCCAGGTAGAGTCTGAACACCAAGTACACCAAGTCCATCCAGACATTCATTTCATTTATTTGTGACTTGGGAAGATTTTAGGAGTATTTATGCTAGGAGTTAAGCATGGTTCACTACAGGATTTTGAAAATACTGAAAAATAGAAACACCTCACACATAACAACATTGTTCAACAATTTTTCTTTCCTTGATCGTTGTTAGTCATAAAGACCCCCACACTACATCTGCCCTGCAGCACCACACACTTTCAGATTATGTACAACGCTGAGCCTCACCATTTAACCACTTTTAACTTCTCCTATACACACTCACACCTTCAGCTCAGCTCAGCTCAGCTCTCATTGGCTGATGGTCTTTCAGGCAGAGAATCAGCTCCACCCCAACAACAGGACACTGCGTCTAAATACTGAACATGTTTATGTTTATTTATGATTCTCAATGGGGAGCAGCCCTGACTGCACTGAGAGAAGATCAGAGGGATTATAGACACCCCACACACACTACAGGATCATCTGAGATCATCAGCTATGATCACGCTGAAAATGGGAGACCTTTTATGATTGTCGGGAGGAGATAAATCAGCCTCAGCGTGAGTCAGACTTAAGCTGATAGACAGCAGATAACTCATATACATTTAATCAATCCAAACGGGGCTTAAGTTTGTTTTCTGGTACACTTATTTCAGTGACACTAGTCCTGTTTAAGTTAACACTATGGTCACAGTCTGGCTCCTCAGTCTAAGATGTCATTATGCTGATCTTTTGGACTTGGTATTTCTGAATCTGAGTGTCCCTGAAGCAAAGAAAGACTATCTGTGCTCCAATAGTCACCGCATACACACACCTGAGCCACACAAACACACCACGCTGTGATGAATCATCCGGCAGTGGGCGATTCAGAGTCAGTCCTCCTCCAGCGACAGCCTTTGTTGTGCTTGTTTGTTTTATATATTTATTTTTTTCTATTACATGCATTCTGCTCTTATTCACTTGGCCACACTGCTGTGCTATGACAACCACATCTTCTCCCGTCTTCCCCCAGCAACAAGCCAGCATCCCTGGTGAGCAATTCACTCTACCTCAACCTATTTATGCCTAAAAGGACTAATACATCGGTTGGACATCTTCATCAGGATTTGATGAGGATGGAGTGTCCGTTTTGATCCGAGGCAGTCTCAGGGACGGAGGCTGAAGTCAGATAGGATGCTTTGGTTACTATAGCAATGGCAGTGATGCTGAATGGAAGCAGGGGGAGATCGCTGGGAAATTTCCATTTCAGAGCAATTACAGAGATGGGCTGAGAACACAAGGGTGGTGCAGGGGGGACTGGTGGTGGTGGTGGTGGTAAAGGGAGGGGGCATAGGGTACCTAACATCAGCACTTTAATATGCCTGAGAAAGCAGCCTCCAGCCCTGATCTCAAATTGAGCAGGAAATGGCCAGAGGCTGGGGCTTTTAAAAGTCGGAGGACAAACGATTTGACAGCCTGACTGCTCTGCCAAAGCCGGCCTCCATCTGTCCTTATTTAAGTGTAACCAGCCGGTGGAGATGAACTCTGCAATGTGGAGGCCTTGTGTACCACATCAAATCTCCAAAAAATGTTTATTCATAATGTAATTTGTGAAATTTTATGTTCATTACTCTTAATGTGGCATATTTAAACTGCTGCATTACTAATGTCAGCCACTCCTGAACCAGACACAACCTGGACTAAGCAGAACCAGAACTGGACTGTTACTCAGTACAAAGTCCTCTTTTTACATTTCATTTCTAAATCAGCAACTAGAGTCTGAGAAACGCACAATCCAAGTTGTCTGAAGTCCAGTGTGCAGTTTCTGCAGTCTACATACATTTTCCGGATGTGTGACTGTATAAAGTTTACATCGATAATGTTAAAGTGTGTCATTGAAACAAAGATTAAACACACTGTCTTTACCTGAGTCCAAATGTCATAATGTCTCATTTTACTGCTTTGATCTCTGTGAACAATGAAAAACCATCAT
>BRDA01039889.1:15000-20968 GCA_036984385.1 Crenuchus spilurus
AAAGTTGGACATATTTCTGCTGGTGCCACACTGTAGAGACTACTACCAAATTTGGATATATAAATATATAAATATATATTATATATATAAATAACGCAACAGGCTGGGTCACTTTGACCCAGTGACTCCTGAGTTACTGTCTGAGATTAGTTTTTTTTTTACATTGTATATGACTATTTTAATGGAAAGAAACATTCTCTTTTTGATTGAATTTACTTAATAGAAAGCAGTAAAAACTTGTTTATATTAAAAGTGGTTAAATAGTGAGTGAGGTGGACATGTGGAGCTGCATGGGTGTCTTTATAATGTGAGCTATTCTGCTTTAACATCCTTTTCTTTTTCATGAGCAGAAAACTCAACTAGTACTGAAATGATTTCATTGTCATCCACCATGTTTGTTTACATCTAATTCACAAGAAACTTGGGGCTCGGGCTGTGCGTAATGTTACATTCAGGGTAGTTGGGTGACTAACAATGATCAAGGACAGAAAAATCCTTGAAAATATGTGAAAATGTGTGGGGTGTCCCACGTTTTCAGCATTGTTTATGATTTTAAAATTCTGTAGTTTGAACTTAATGGCTTAATGTTGAAAACTGTAGGATTGGCTGTGTTGATACTGTGGCATAGGCACTAACCCAACAGCTGAGCTAAAAACAAAACAAACAGCAACAACATAAAAGCATTCAACTACCCAGCATTGCCGTAATGACTCAACCCAGCATCTGTGTGTTAAAAATCAGCCCAGCAGTTTGTATAACTTCAGCCTCTGAAATATCAGCCATTCTGTATCTTCAGCTTACAGTCCACAGCACTTCAATATGCTGACATTTCAGTGAGATCTGAGACATTCAGTGGCATTTCTGAGCTGATAGCAGCAGCTATTTTAATCTCTGAAAAGTGTGCTGCACTAAAATGCCAGACACACATAAAGTCATGTGTGGTTTATGTAGAACAGGATAGCAAATAAAAGACAATTACAAGGAGATCGGTGCACTTTTGGTTTCCTGAAAGAATCGTAGAATTGAGGGGTGCAATGTGCCAACAAATCTTTGCAGAGAAACACAAACTATGGGGGCAGGGAGCACACTTACACCTAGTGGTAGGCAGCCTTATTCTCAGTGCCCGGGTAGCAGTTTAAGGTTATGTGTCTTGCTCAAGATATTTCAGTCATGTTCAGATGTTTAACCACATTTCATGGAGACAAAGCTAAAGATAGTTCACCTCCCATGAGCCCTTTCTGGCATCTTTATGTGTAAAAAGGAATAGTTTGGGAAGAAATCTAAGAAAAACTAAGACATACTTGGAATTTTATTCTTGAAGCTGGTCACCTAAATAGAGTTGTTTCATTACTAAACTGGGGGCTCTGAGTGGCTCAGTGAGCTAAGGTGCTGAGATTAAGAGCAGAGAGACTGTTCTGTTTTGCCTTTGACTGTGCCCTTTCAGAGTGGGTAGATGGCACTCTCTCTCCATCCCTCCTGCTCTAATGCCCACCAGCTCTGTTGGCTTAAAACTCCGAGGGCTTTGGCTGCCCAGTGATGATGCGCCAGTTTGAAAAGATTTGGTGGCTTGCATGAGAGGAGGCATGTGCTGGTCCCCAAGCTCCTAGAGTTGGGGACATTGGCAGTGACTGGAGGAGTCCTAGTGAATGAGTGGGTTAATTGGCCTTTCAAAACACTGGGGTGACAATTAAGCTCAATCTGCCCAAACCAGCATCCAGATCTTATTGGAGCAGTTGAAGGCTTGTGGTTGGGGAACTGGCCTTGTGACTGGAAGGTTGGTGGTACAATCCCCTAATAGTACTTTTACACAAAATGATTAAAAATGGTTCCAGTCAAGAATTTTAGAACCTTGGTGCCACCCAATGAACCAGCCCGTGTTTGCACCAGATGTGATTGGAACTACGGATGCATCATCAATGGAGGGTCCTGCACAGAGATGTATAGTAATGAAGTAGAACTACTTCACTATTGTACTTAAGTACTAAAATGCTGTATCTGTACTTTACTGGAGTATTATTTTCTTCTCCTACTTCCACTTTTACTTCACTACATATTTTCCATTAGTTTAATACTTTTACTCCTATACATTTTTTTAATTTGCTGTAGTTACTCGTTACAATTATAGGTAGATGGCGCTGTCACCGGGTCAAGCGATCAGGCTGAAAACTGCGCATTCTCCGGTCGCGTTCCACCTTTTACTCTGGGCCTGCCTTCACTTTAACTTCGTAAGCTGAGATGGAAGAGCCAGCAACACCTCCTTCACCACTTTCAGCACCTTCCACACCGAGTGATCCTGGCAGTGAGGGTGAGGAAGGAGACGGTGAGAAGAAGTTGTCTGTCAGGTTAAACACACCCCTTCCAGCATCAGCAGCCTGCGAGAGGCTTTTTAGCATTGCAGGATTAGTCTTTAGCCCTAGAAGAGCAAGACTGAATGCATTCAAATTTGAAAACCAACTACTTTTGAGGATAAATAAAAGATTTCTGGATTCCTTAGTATGACTGTTTTATGCATACCAGTTCAAGAAAAGAATAAGCCGTTGAGGGGAAAAAAGCACAAGCAGCTTTAAAGGGGGAAGAGACATAGTTCATCATTAGTTTTTTGTTTAAGAAGTGTTAAGCCCAGTTTTTTAAGTTGCTTCTTAATTTTACATACAGAACATTTGTATTTGTGGTCTTTGACAGCTTTGCTTTAAGTTATATATAAACAATTTGATAATCAAACTTTGACTGCTTTCTTTAATTAATACAAAATACAGTACTTGTACTTTTTACTTTCAGTACTTGAGTAATAATGTTTAGAATAAACTAGTTGCAATACTTAAGTACAAAAAATGCTGAATACCTCTGTACTTCCACTTAAGTATAGTTTTTAAAGAACACTTCAACTTCTACTCAAGTTAATTTTTTGATAGAGTACTTGTACTTTTACTCAAGTATGGGTCTCTAATACTTTATACATGTCTGGTCCTGCACGATGCACAACAGACCAGATAGTAAATAAAGTAAATAGAGCTGCTGGTCCTGCTGTACAGTGTCTCTAAACATCTAATGCTTGTGTCAAAGCCCAGAATCTCTTACTATGTTTAATACATCAGTCACAGCAGTACAGAAATGTCTCTGGGCTAAACCCTTGATGTCTTTACATTTCAGAGACATCCCTGAACTCTGGACAACACCAAACACATAAGAAACACTTCAGCAGAATAGTGCACACTCTGAGAATGGCTCTGAAGAACTTATTGTTGTTTGGGTCCCATTGGGAACAAACTTTTCAATATCTGGAACCAACGTATGTTGGTGGAAATGTTTAGAATTAGATGTGCAAATGGGAATGGAACCAGTACCACTTTGGTGGAGAAGGGGTATGAATACAGTGCCCTTGAACAAGGCAGCTAACCCTCAACTGCTCCCCTGTGCACTGTGGATGAGGCTGTCCACCGCTCTGAGAAAGTGAAAGTGAAAGAGACACACTGACCAATGAGGAATTTAACCCATCTATGAACTCAAAGACACTGTGAGGCTGACGTAGCCACTGGTTGATTAATTGGAAGACAGGCAAAGGTGAAAATGTAAAAGGTGAGTTTAATGAAAAAGGGATGGCACTCAGGCTCAATAAACAAAAGATGGCACTCAGGCTCAATAAACAAAAGATGGCACTCAGGCTCAATAAACAAAGGTTCAAGACAGGGCTAAGGGCTAGAGACAGGGCTAAGGGCTAAAGACAAGGCTAAGGGCTAGAGACAGGGCTAAAGGTTGAAGCAGGGCAGGAAAGGACAATAGACAAGGGTACCTGAAGGAGGGGAAGCTCAGCAATGAAGAGCAGTGACTGGGAGTGAGGACCAAGCTTAAGTACTGTGAGTAATCAGGAGGGCAAGTGAGAACAGGTGCATGGAGAGGAGTGATGTGAGCATCAAGGAGGGTTCTGGGAAATGGAGTGCTGGGCTAGGCTGTGACTCTGAGAGTATGTGCAAGGAGGAGGGACTGTTGGGAAGTGTAGTGCAATGTGGAATGGAGAGGTGTATGAGGAAGTGGGAGAAGAGGAGAGCCATGAAGGTAAGGAGAAGAGGGGGGAATCCTGACAGACACACATGGTGCCCAGGGTGCAGTTGAAGGTAAGGGGCCTTGTTCACTTCAGTTATTGACAGTACAAGGGCTCGAATTTCTGGTCAAAAATTCCTTAACCACAGGCTGCCCCCTATGAAGTGCATTCACAGCCCAGTAGTGTGTGTGTGTGTGTGTGTGTGTATGTTTCACATCTGTTTAAAAAGAACTTTAGCCTCCTGGCACATCAGTACATTTAATTTTTTCATCAATCTGTACCATAAGGCTGGCATGTTTCCTTAGCAATCAGTGACTGGAGCCAAATCCTCTCTGACCTTGACAGCAGTCCTTAATGAGTCCTCCACTTGGTTTACATAAACATGTATTTCTATAAGTCATCTATAGCTCTGATGTCGACCCAGACAAGAGGAGACATTCTCAGAGTCAGAGCTGTACAACAAACAAGAGTGATGTGATGTCAAGGTGACCCACCATTATTTACTCAAAAGGAAGCGATGCCTCTTCACTTTGCTTTCCCCATCAGTGTCAGCGTGTCTGACAAAAATAATACCCTTCCACTCTTTCACTGCCCTCTATTCCCTACTTTTTCTCATCTCCAGAGAGATGGGTGTTGTCACTGTAAGTGATATCCACTCTACACTCTCTCCTCGTATCCATATCAAGCCCCAGTGGCCTCAAGAATTGCTGTGACAGTGGTGTTAGGTTTCCATCAGTGCCCAAATCTGCTGCAGTGGACAAAGAAAGAAGTGATGCTCCTCCTTTCATGCAGATGCACAGTCTGTGAATTCCACACCACCGTCAGACCTGATCGATATCTCATTGTTTGAGAGAATTAATGCTGTGTGCAGAGCAAGGCTGGGCTGGTGTGGTGGAGATTACTGAGACCAGTGCATGGTATGGCGCTGGGCCAGTGTGCTCTCCGAACTGGCATTAATGTGTTTTTCCTCCACTAAAGGAAAGAAACTTTGACTGGCGCTCCTCTGTATAGTCGGTGCCTGAATAGTACCGTGCGATTGCCAAGGCAACAGTGTTAGGAGCACAGCAATAGAGGAGAAAGGGGTGAGAGCCACAGTTACCAGTGTGTAATTGCTGTGAATGATTGCTGCTGCAGATTGCCTGATGCAATTAGAGACACACTGAAAAGAAAGGCGCTGCCAGGGGGCGTCCACTGTGAATACACTTCTGATCCTGGTCACCTTACTGCACACCAAGAGATTTCTGATTGTCATTAGTGAGGAAACACAGAAAAGTAGCATATTTCAATTGTTTTAATGTTTTTCAGTGTGGCTTCATTGTTGGCCGACAAGTCTAGCACAGTAATATGATGGTCAGTAGTAATTGTGACACTGTGGTCCATAAAGTTTGTCAGCAGATGGAAGCATGAAGTGCTCTAAAATCTGGTAGGTGTTGATTTTGGACTAAAGACAGTGGACCAACACCAGCAGCTCAAACCATCACAGACTGCAGAAACTGAAATGTCACTTTATGTGTAATGAATATCAAATATGTTTACTTTTTTTAAATGACATTATAACCAAAAATGATTTTTTTTCCTAATAGTCTACTTGTTTGATGTACAAGGGTTAGACAATGAAAGTGAAACACCTGGTTTTAGATCACAATAATTGATTAGTAGGTGTTGGGCCTCCTTTTGCGGCCAATACAGAGTCAGTTCGTCTTGGGAATGACATATACAAGTCCTGCACAGTGGTCAGAGGGATTTTAATCCATTCTTCTTGCAGGATAGTGGTCAGGTCACTACGTGATGCTGGTGGAGGAAACCATTTCCTGACTCGCTCCTCCAAAACACCCCAAAGTGGCTCAATAATATTTAGACACAAAGACTTGCTGTCTTGGTCACAGATGCGCCAGCAAGACGTGCACCAACAATTTGTCCTCTTTTGAA
>BRDA01039889.1:20978-42467 GCA_036984385.1 Crenuchus spilurus
CAGACTTGAGTTCAGTTTAATATGTCCCCAATCTGTTACTCTGACTTTGTCGACAGTAAAATCACACCCTCCAAAGTACCGATTTAACCTGGTCAGACCACCGGTTAGAAGCCTCCCACACTAAAATGACAGCTGTTTCAGTCTCATTGTCTAACCCCTGTATAATTTGACTTGAGTTCAGACTGGTGCCTTCTCCAAAATAATGGCTTTAGTCAGTTGAATTTTTCCTTTTGAGCAACAAAATCACTGAAATCCAGAAGAGCATCATTAACTATTTATTCTTTTTCACAAAAATTAGATTACAACTATCAGACTGACCAGGAACTACAGAAGAAAATGAGACATTTTGCTGCATTTAAATGATGTAATAATGATGTTGATTAATGTTTACTGTGCCTGTTAAATTAATTTTAATAAATAAATGATTTGATGAATTTCAGGAGCCGACATGAAGCAGAGTTACTGTAGTATTTACTGTAGTATTTGTTACAGAAAATCTGTTGTCTATAGTTAATCCTGCTGACGTATTGAAAGTCTGCCATCACATGTTGACCTTGGGTTCAGCAGTCATCCAATTAACTAACCCCGCCCCCTAACCATGACTGACTCCTGCTGCTCATTAGAGGCACTCAATTAAAGCTGGAGAGCAGCAGGTGTGTTCTTCTGCAGTTACAGAAACTCATTACTCAGCCTGTCTCCACAGAGAGCGCACAGGACGGGAGGCTGACTGAGAGATGAAAATCACACAAGCTCCTGATCCTCACACACTCGGCATGACACGGAAACCTGACAGATTAGACGGCAGCAGCAGCACCTGCTTCGCGGGGAAAGCAGTGACCCCTCTTTAGGAGGCTCCAGAATAGCAACACGACTCCCATCATGTATCGAGTGGTATTATCTGACCACAGAGGCTTTTATTTTGGGCTTAGAGATTAAGATCATCACTGCTCAGATTACAAGATCTGCTCCATCACCCTACAAACAGACTTGGTGCAGCTGGGGGACTTATTAATGCTAATAGGACTGAATAATAAAATAGTTTAATAAGACTCAGGTCAGGATCTCAGCACTGATTTTAATTCAAAAGGCCTGAAAACACACAAACTGACTATTTTTAGTTCATCGTGGATTTTAAAACTGCATGAAAACATTTTATGAGCATTTAGAAATCTACAGCTATACATCACTGCTCACAAATGACTAACAAATGTGTTCAACACACTATATAGACAAAAGTATTGGGACACTTTCTACTGAAATCACTGTTATTAAAATCCTTTTATTTTTTTGGTAAAACTCAAAGAACCAAGTGCTTTAGGTTCTTCAGGTTGACAAAGAACATCTTGTAGATGCTTGTATATAGAAGATTTCTGAAAACGGTTCCATACAGAAAATGCTACATAGAACCATTTTCTGAATTCTATGTAGAACCATCTACAGCACATTCCTCATCAGTATGAAGAACCTTTATGGGATTTGTTCTTGGAGTGTTCATAGTTCTAGACAGAACCATTTCCTTTACTAAAGAACCCTTGAAGAACCATCTTTTTTAAATTGTGCATGAGCCATCTCTCCATCCATCTCATTTAAAAGTCTGAAGAACCTGCAGGACTTTCAGATGTTCAGGTTCCACCAAGAAGTGTAAATATGTTGAACTTTCACACAGTTCATTTATGAAACATGTCTTTAAAGAACCAGCTATTTAAAAGAACTGAAGGTGGTTCTTCTGTGGCATCACTGTTTATTGAGCTTTATTGTGAGGAGTGCGCTGCGTCGTCTGGAAGAGGAGAAGTGGGTTATGGAGAGGAGGAATGATCAGTGTTGCTTTTTTATTCGAGCTCTCGCGCCCTGCTGAGGAGCCCTCCCTCAGTGTTGAGTGCCCACTCAAGCATTCACAGCTGGCACTGACCTAGAAATGAATGGAAACCAAACAAAACCAGGAGAAGATGGCCATGAAAAACATCTATTCCCAGAGGAAGGACGTCCTACGGTAAGAAATATGACACTGCTGTTCATCTGGTCCATTTAAGCCATGTTACTGTCTCTATAAATCACTTTCAGATCATTTCTGCATCAAATGAGGTGCACGTCTGTTTAAAAGTTACATTATGCAGCAACACTTTCTATGAATGTCAGGCATTATAATGAGCTATAGCAGTATAAGAGTTAATAAACATGGCTATAAATATATGCATGTTAGTGTCATGTTTGTTATGCATTACAAATGTTCATGTTATACGTCAATACTGATTTACATTCAAAGAAATTAAATAATAAAAATATTAGTTTAAATCACCTTTGTTTTGTCTAAAACATCTGACTTTAAACTCACAAAAACAGCATTTTAGGGCCTTTAACTGTACTAAAATATTATATATCTCATTAATAATCTACTCCCAACTCTGACACATGTTGTAATATAATCAACTCTTATAATATTGTAAGTGATAAGTGGTTAAAATTTATTTTAGCACTAGTTTCTTTGGTATTGATGTATAACATTGTGAACACAACTTAAGATACATAACAATTCACAACACATAGTAAACAGTTACATATTGTTATAAATATTGGTAACCATGTTTAATATGCCTTAGAGTCTCATAAACATGTTAACAATACATCCTTCATAAGCCCAATGCAAGTGTTCTGATATATTCAGACCCATTATTTAGACTATTGACTCTGTGGAAATGCAACGAGTCACATTCAGATCGGTTTCTTATAAATAAACATGGCCATGCAGGCTCTCTTCTCCACTTCAACACACCTCAAGAATCAGCAGAAGATTTCTCCAAGTCAACGGTTATTCATGCCTGCTTCTGAATTATACATTTTCTCAGTGTGAATCAGGACGCCATTTCTTTTTTCCACATTAAAATGTATAAATGATCCAATTGATCAAAGGTGAAGAGGCTCCTCAAGTCACACGGAACAACAACCTTCAAAACGAGACGATGGAGAAGGAGAATATATAGAGCAGACAAGCAATTTTGGGGCCGAGTCTGCAGGAGCTTCTGAAAAATTGATGATCTTTTGGCAAACAAAACAGTTTTGGATGCTGAAAAATAGATTATCTTTGGGCAAAAAAAAAATCTTTGGGAGTGCAGAACCCAATTGTTTTGGACGCTGGGTGTTTCTGGGTTGTGTACGCTATAGTAGATCCTGCTTTGACGGTAATGGGAAAAGAAAAGTGGGCACTCGGCTGAACGATTGTGCTTGGTCAAACTCCTGTGCGAGGATGTTTTATTTTGAGGACACAGACATACTCTCTGTTCTAACAGACTCTGGGGACGACCGGAGCTAAAGAAAAAGCTCATTAAAGAAGACAAAATACACCTGGTTGGTCTCAGAAGTGGGCAGCATAACTAGACTAAAGCCAGCTTTGGGAGTTTCTAAATAGACTCTCCACCAGTGCTGTGATTACTGACAAAGTACCAGCCATAAATGGCACAAGAGTCAAAACTTTGGCACCCACTTGCTTCCCAGGTTTGATTGAACCACTCTACTGACTCATGCTACTTCATGACTATGTCAGAGGAAAGATGGTAGAGAGGTGTACTTTATTTTGAGGATAGTCATAGTGCCCATTCTTACAGGCTAACTACAGCCAGTTTTGGGAGTTTCTAAATGACTCTCCACCACTTCTGTAATTACTCACTGGTGCTCACTTTCCAGGGTATGATTGAACCTCTCTAATGACCAAACTCATGCTGCTTTATGACAATGTTAGTGGGAAGACGGCAGATCAATAGTTGGCATACAAGAGCTGAAATCTCAAGAGCAGTCTTGGCATTAACTAGGTGTAAACGTTCAAAGCCATGTACAGCCATGCTTGACTGAGAGGAAGTGGGTGTGAATGGCATTTTTGAGTCAATTTAAACTACAGTTCTCCTGATGATTTAAAGTTGCACAACCGAGCAACTGTCTATCAAACTCTTCCCACAAAATGTCCAAAAATAGCACATCCGGCAAGACGAAACACAAGAATACACATCGACACATAAAAGAGCAGCTCTTCAGAGTGGCAGGAGTGGATGCTCCAGCTGAGACTGAACAGACACTCTCATCTGGGCCTGTTCAGCATGCGGTCTGACAGCTAACGCGGTTATGTGGATAAACACTCCGTCCTTATCGCGACTGATGCAGAGACTCGCACGGAAGTGACGGATCTGTGTCGCCACTTAGTTCCTGCAAAAAGAAGTGGTATGTTTCATTAACAAGAACAAAGATGACTTAAAAAGGCTGGTGTGTAGAAAAGGAAAAGAAAAGAGAGACAACGTTTGTGTTTTAATATCCCGGGCTTGCCGTTCTCACAGCAAACTCGTCTGTTTATTAAAGAGACTTTTTTTTGGTTATATAAAAACAGGATTTAGAAAACATTAACTACACTGAGCACAGTGTGGGCGTCCACTTCTTCTGCTATCAGACACATACAGGTTTACTGAAGGTGAGTGTGAGTCCCCCACGCTACCGTTTCACAGACTTCAAGACTTGATTTACAAGAATCACCTCTGCTGAAAGAAAGGTCACAGCACAGAACACACAATCATATAGAAAAGTCATAGAAATGTTACTTGCGCTAAGATGCAGGGACACTTCGCTTGACAGTAGCCATGAGAACAGCGTGAAGAAGAAAGCTCGAGCGGTTGGCAGTGCAAAGAGATCTGTATGCAAAAGCAAACACAGCTGCTATTTTCCGAACACGTCATATATTAAAGATAGTAATATAAAAACGTCATTACGTACGCGCCCGTACATGACTTTCCTTCAGGGTAACATACAGTGGGACGTGAGGTAAGAATATTTACAAAAAGCGTGTGCTTTTACAGTACAACCGTGATCACATGGGGAGATGCATCTTCCTGCAAGTCTCAGCTCTAACACCTCGTTCAACCAGTTAAGACCTGTTAAGACAATCATTAGCTGGACCAGGTGTGGTGGAGCTCAAGCCCACAACAAGATATGTCTCCACAGGCAGGATTAGTGACCACTTCAGTACAAGGTGTGGCGTCGTTGGCACTAAACAGGGGTGTAAACGTACATCAGAGCATCAACTGTGCTACGGCTGGAATGTTAGAGTTTACTGTAATCAATCTGATTGAACACTGAATACAATATAATTGATTATAAGACAAAACATGAGTCTCCTTGGAGGTAGTAACTTCAGGCTCCTGCAGATGGCGCTGCACGAGGACGATCAGGCTAAGAGAATGAGGAGAATGGCCTGTAGACTGGCATTGTTACCACTGCTGGTAGACCTGTATGACTGTACACTTCTATACACCTGCAAATTCAGCTACTTCCTTCACACTCAAATACAATCACTCCTTTATCATTAACATCTGAGACATTCACTGCACTGTACCACCTCTTCTACATCTCACACACCCTGCAGGTATTTATAGCCTCATCATCCTCATACACTGCCACCTGTAGGAGCCTGAAGTTACTACCACCTTAAACACACAGGGACACATTTTTGGTCTGAGGAATTTATTTTTTAATCTTAAATAAAATTCTCAGACAGGTTTCGTTCTCAAGAAGCTGTTTCACTGCCCACTTCTGTGCAATCTGTGGTATTTAAAAATCATTTATAGCAAAATGATCCATATTGAGAAGGTTTGTCATCATAATTGTTTACATTTTCTGCCCTGGCAATTTTGAACTGTACCAATCAAATCAAATCAATTCAGATTTCATTGTGCAACGAATCCTCATTTAGGAGATTGAGAGATTTACACCCCTTGCACTAACACACACACAGACACACGCACACACGCACACACACACATTGGCACAACGTAAGCCTTGGCTGGCTTTAGCAGTGTGACCCCGTGGCCGTGTAGTTGGACATCTCTCTGCGGATGGTGCTGAAAGGAGACAGCTCCAGCTCGGTGGTGCACTCATGCTCGTTGTCGTCGCTGGCCGTGGCCGAGGAGCGTCCGGCCAAGCCGCATGACTCACCTGCACCGCAGCAGCAGCAGCAGCACTCCAAGAAGGCGCGGCCGAAGGGCCGGCACAGGCAGAGCAGCAGGACCGGGGTAACGGCGGCCCGCAGAAAGAGCAGCAGCTGGCTGATGAGGTGCAGCAGGGCCATGGTGGCAGGCGGTACTCCCGCGGCCATGTAGGCAGAGGCCATGTTACACACGTTCTCAGGCACCACACAAGCACCATAGACGATGGCCAACGCCACCACTGTGCAGTTCATCTGGCTCTCTAGGCGGATCTGCTTCTTGTTGCCACGAGCGCAGCCCCGCTCGGCTCGCCGGATGCGTCGCGCCGTGGCCAGCGAGCTGCCGATGGTGAACAGCGTGGGCAGGCAGAAGTAGCACCCGAAGCACCACCAGAGGCGTGCACCCTCATATGTCAGGCCCAGGACGTAGAGCGTGTCTGGCAAGGTAGAGGAGATGCGCACCACGCAACGTTCCTCAGATGGTTCCTCTCCTGCGCTGTCCCCGTTCTCTGCCACCAGCTGCCGGATCAATAGCTCAGGCAGTGCCAGGAGCAGTGCGCCAATCCAGATTACAGCCAGTTTGGCAGCTGTTGATGTGCAGTTCTCAATCATCTCGTAGTACATCTGCACGTTGGTAGCGGCACGGAAGCGGTCGATGCAGAGTGCACACAGGGTGAAGGTGGTTACACCTAGTGAAGCCACCTGGAAGTAGAAAACACACATGAAAAAAACTGGTAAAGAGATGTTCTGCATGAAATATACAATACAATATACACTATACTGTAGTTACTATACACACCAGGCTATACATAGTATAGGTGATGTCAGTATGCCTTAACATGGCCAGAATCGTCTGCTCTCTGTGCAACTCCAAATGGCAAATTTAACAGAGGTCCTGTTTCACATCACTTCCCTATAAAAGTCAAACATCCTCATACAGCCTTTCTAAAGTGAGCTAAACACTTCCTGCACAGAAACTGAAGCTCTGCCATAAATATGTACAGTGCTGAGCATGTGGATCCCAGTGGACCGACTCTACAGCCCTCCAAGAAAAGAAACAACAAATAGTTTATCTTCGTTTCAGTAATTACAGGGCAATCAGGCACATCAGCATCAAGGAGGAGACAATTAGAGGGAATACACACTGCATTCTGCTTTAATAAGCCCTTGCTAGGCCGTACCGTCCCACTTCGTTTATCTCTAAAAGCAGATCAAGCCAAAAAAATGTGTCATTCTGACATTGTGCATGATCCATTAAACACCATCACATCCATTAAGAAGCACTAATGGCATGGCATTAATTCATTAGGCGTGAATTGGACTGGTGCTCCATTCCCAGGGTGTACATCATCATTTTCAGACCATATGATGAGTTTCTGGTCTATATCCTCATACTCAGTGGTCTACGAGAGATAAGAGCAGTGCTCCTGAGCTGTGCCAGGTCTGACGAGGCAGAAACATCAGCCGTGTGTTATGTTAGAGACGTGATCCTTCATCAGCATTTGTATCTACAAACAAATATAAGTGGAGTTGAAAGCTGGAGCTCTTATAACCCGTGTAGTCTGCACCTCCTCACTGACGTTCAGCTGACTAAAAATACCTCATCCTCTGATGCTCCGCTGTCTGGACGTACAGGTTCCCTAGCAGCAGGTGATGGGTTGGTCGCTGCCCCCGGCTTTAATAACGCTCCATTAAACTCCTGATTAAGAGCTACTTCAGCTTGACGCTTATTAATCTCTGCTCAGCGGACACTCTGAAGGCGGCTGGCCCGGGGTGACCACGTCGGAGCCTGCGGGCACGGCTATAGCTCTTCTCTACTGACAAATGAGATTACAGCGAGGAAGCGCATGAGTGGGCTCCAGACAAAGGCCATTATGGTTACGGTGTTTTATACGATGCAGACCAATACATAAATCCTCCTGATAAAGGGCCACAGTCTGCAAGATGTATGGAGAATAAATCTACCAGTCTGTCGTAAAGTGGATTTAGATCCAAACACTTCTTAGACGGGGCAGGAGGACCTGATTTGTCTCCCCGGTTGTTAAAGAGATTTTTAGAGTTTGTAGAAGCTTTACTTTTTTGTAGGCATTTATATATGTGGCATCTATAAGCACTTTATTGTGTTATTTATTTTACCTGCAGAGATACAGCCACTGAGATACAAGTCCCTAAAATCCTCGACCCTATCCATCAATGGAACAGAACTAGCAATTTTGCCTCAGCAGAGCAGCTGTGCCAACCTGGTGTAGTATGTGGGGTGCTGGTATAAGTACTGTAGATGGGTATCGTACACAATAAATCTGCCAGTGTTAAATCAACACTATTAGAGTTAAATTAACACTGGGAGTGTTACGTTTTGACACCCTCAGTGTTAATTTAACTCTAATAGTGTTGATTTAACACTGACATATTTACTGTGTATGAGTTAGTATACAACAGCTTACCTGTAGGCTTGTTAACAAGGTATTTATCATCTATATGCCAAGGACCTTACTCATTCCATGTGGATAACTTAAGAGTAGTAATTTTAAGTGTTAAAATCAATACTAGATGCTCTAGACTGAGTTAATTACCCAACAGTCTCAGGGCCACACACTGACATCTATCAGAGATCCATTTATTGCATTATAGCCAAAATCTATATTTTGAAGGTTTTTAAAAAAAGCAAAGACTGATCAGTTGTCTCAGAGGCTTTAAAGTGATCAATAAAAGAACTTGATTGCAGTAAGAAGATGATCTAAAACAAGTCTGTATGCACAGATTTGGTGAAGCACATTTTGAACTAGGTCTAGAATTAAGATCTGATGTCTAATCTGTGATGAAGTGAAGTGATGGGCTGATGTTCAGAAAACAATGTGTCCAAACTATCCTCTCTCTGACTTTACCAAGTGTTAATGGTGTTAATTGTGTTTATCTACTACACAGTAAATCTGCCAGTGTTAAATCAACACTATTAGAGTTAAATTAACACTGAGAGTGTTACATTTTGACACCCTCAGTGTTAATTTAACTCTAATAGTGTTGATTTAACACTGGCATATTTACTGTGTATGTGAGGAGAGAAATTGAGAATTTTAAATAGATTAAATAAAATATACTGTATCATTTACATTAAGAGCATGACAGTAATATGATGGTCAGTAGTAGTTGGCACTGTGGGCAGCTGCTGGGCATCTCCATAAAGCTTGTGAGCAGATGGAAGCATGAAGTGCTCTAAAATCTTTTGGTACACAGTAAATCGTCCAGTGTTAAATCAACACTATTAGAGTTAAATTAACACTGAGAGTGTTACATTTTGACACCCTCAGTGTTAATTTAACTCTAATAGTGTTGATTTAACACTATCATATTTACTGTGTAGGTGTTGACTTTGGACTAAACACAGTGGACCAACAGCAGCAGCTCAAACCATCACAGACTGCAGGAACTGCACACTGGACTTCAGACAGCTTGGATTGTGTGTCTCAGACTCAATAGGAGCTGATTTACTAAAGAAAAGAGGATGTTGGACCAGTTCTGGTTCTGTTTAGTCTGGTTCAGTAGTTCAATTTTGAAGCATCACAAAAATAAAATGATTCTGACTTGGTCAAAGATCACAGAGGATCGATGACTAGTTCCTGCCTTTTGAACTTCTTCTCATCGAGTAATGATCTCTAGGTGCTTCTAATGTATGGATTTTAAGTTAGAGGCCCAGATGTTGCTCATAAGCCTGATTGTCACTGATGCAGAAGAGATGTATTCTCACTCAGATGAGGCTTATGATGAACACTGATGTGCAGATTTAGAAACTGACCTGTTTTTTGTTCAAAGCACATTAAGAGCTAACTATGAAGGTGGCATCACAGGTTAAGATACATCACAGGTTAAGAACTGTTGGCATCTTGCAGAAAACAGTGACTGTGGAATGTGGACAAGCCTAGCCTTGATCAAGTGATGTTTGTCAGCTCTTGAAATTGCACATAAGTGCTGGCTGATATAACTGACGAATCCTAGCTGACAAACCACCTGAGGCTTCAGGTGTAAACTTTTTATAACGGAGAGCTCAAGCAGGAAGAAGCAGTTTAAACAAACTTAATCACTAAAGAACTTTGGCATAAACTGCATTTGGCTGTGGAAGAAGCACACTGATCCAAAACTGAACCCTCGCAGCCCACAAGCTGTCTGAGCGAGGAGAGAAGAGAGAGGATGTGTATGAGGGCTGATATGAGTGCCAGGTTTAATCTAATCTGCAGAGACACACTCTCGGTGAACACACTGAGTCACCGAGTGTGTTCTGGCAGCCGCTCTTCTCGTCTCAGATAAATGACCACGCGCTGGTTTCTCCAGTCACACTCGACTAGGCCTCGGTCAGTGGTACTGAGTTCAGTGCATGTAGAAGCAGCCATGTTCCTTGTAGGCTCTGCTCTCCACTCTGGCCTCTGTGTGTGTATGTGTGTGTGTGTGTGTGTGTGTGTGTGTGTGTGTGTGTGTGTGATATGAGGCAGTGAGTAATTGTGCCTGAGGCGTTCTCTCCTTGTGCAGTCCTCTCTCTCACACATTCACCCTGCAGACCGACCGCACTCCTCACTTAACCCAAATTCAGTCACTCCAGATCAGCATCCCGGACACAGCACACACAGCCTCACGTACAAACATACACAGCCATCGACAACACTATTATACACACAGTCAAACACAGTCAGACAAGCGGACACATCAATTATTTTTTCATATTTTAACACATAGCACTTCCATTTACATTTAACTACATGAAGGAGACACAGAATGGTTGTGCAGCTAAAGTGGTTGACACTTCCAGGCTGTTGTTATGTGGTCAATATGTTGCAAAAGATTTCGCTAGGTCGTTGCTATATGGTTGCTAGGCTGTTGGAACAAGGCTGCAAAGTGGTGGCTAGGATGTTGCCACATGGTTGCTAGAATGTTGCTATGCGGTTCCTACATCATTACTAGGTTGTTGCTATATGGTTGCTAAGCTGTTGCTACAAAGTTGCTAATTGGTTTCTAGGATGTTGCCATGTGGCTGCTAGGCTGTTGCTACAAGGCTGCAAATTGGTTGCTAGGATACTGTGACATGGTTGCTAGAATGTTGTTATGTGGTTGCTAGGCTGTTTCTATGTCATTGCTAGGCTTTTGCTATGTGGTTGCTAAATCATTACGAACCTTTTACTACACAGTAAATCTTCCAGTGTTAAATCAACACTATTAGAGTTAAATTAACACTGAGGGTGACAAAATGTAACACTCTCAGTGTTAATTTAACTCTAATAGTGTTGATGTAACACTGGCAGAACACTGTTGCCACGTTGTTGCTAAAATGTTGCTATGTGGTTCCTACATCATTACTATGTTGTTGCTATATGGTTCCTAAGCTGTTGTTACAAGGTTGCTATTTGGTAGGATGTTGCCATGTGGCTGCTAGGCTGTTGCTACAAGGCTGCAAAGTCGTTGCTAGGATGTTGCCACATGGTTGCTAGAATGTTGTTATGTGGTTGCTAGACTGTTTCTACGTTGTTGCTAGTCTTTTGCTATGTGGTTGCTAAATCATTACAAACCTGTGTGTATGTTGTTGCTAGGCTGTTGCTACAAGGTTACAAAGTGATTGCTAAGATGTTGCCACGTGGTTGCTACGATGTTGCTACAAGGTTGTGAGAATGTTGCTATGTGGTTGTTCAGTCATTCCGAGGAAGTTACTATGTGGTAGCTATGATGTTGCTATCTGGTTCCCAGGCTGTTGCTACAAGGTTGCAATGTAGTTGCTAGGATGTTGCCACATTGTTACTAGAATGTTGGTATGTGGTTCCTACATCATTGCTAGGTTGTTGCTAAGCTATTGCTAGGATGTTGCTACATGCTTGTTATGTGGTTGCTATTGTTGGTATTAAATGGACAATCAGATGCATTTTTCAATTGTAATGCTTGAACAGAGAAAGAGGACCAGCAACAAGATGGATGGATACAGTCAGAGGCACTAAGAAGCCTGAAGACCCAAACATAAGAATGTTCTGGATGTTTTTATTTTGTGGTTAAAAATGGACCCACTGGCTGGGTTGATACTGCCCAGCAGTCAAGGAGATGGGCTAGAAAGAACTAGCCAGCACTGTGGTTGTAACCCAACATGCTGCCTGCATATGTGCCTGTAAATGTGACATTTACTGCTTACCTGCCTTGTGGGCGAAGGATGATCACCTAAAAATAATTGACTGATACCGATTATCTAAAAAAGTTTAAATGTATGATTAATTGGCTGATTAATTGGGCACTAGTTGATACTGTAGCACAGTCAATAACCCATCAGCTGGGTGAGAAAAACAGTACCCAGCACTGTGCAAACAACGCAACAAACAACAGACAAAACAATGAGCAGAATAAACATCACACAAATACACACGCAGTCCATATGACCTCAAATTAATGCAGATATTCCTGATTGCTCAGAAGACCTCCTGCCACTTGCGGTACATCTGCAATCAGAGAGCATATTCAGAACAGGGGACATTTCTGCTGTGAAAGACATGAGGAATGCATCCAACCAGCTCATTATATATGCTACAGTGAGGCCACCATCGTCCCCTTTTCCCCTCCATAAAGCCAACAAAGCACCCCCTCATCATACTAACAAAAGCAACCTGAGTCTCCCTCCTTCTCTACAGCCTCTCTGAGATGAAAAAGACACAGCAAGCGAGGCTTTGTTTCCACTTCAGCACCACCACACAAAGACACACTGGCTTCACATTCAACAGCACAGACTCCTGATTAGGCTCATTTGAGTCTCTGCCTCAGTCAGACTGTACAGGCTGCTCTGTGAGCGGGATGCTGAGTACACACACATTATACATAAGGACACGGGAGGTCCACAGCCTGTGAAAGAGCTCTACCCAGATACATTTCTGTTCTCAGAATGTTCCCCTAACGTTCCACTTACACTGGAATGTTTCTCCTGTTTTCTTAAAATTCCAAGAACATTCGGTTGCAATAAAAATGCTTTCTAACATTGTTTAAAAAAATAATCTATATAGTCAGTTTCAACTGTATTTAACCTCTTAACTGTACATCTTGTTTTGTACGTCTTGAAATAAATGCAAAAAAGTTGATGCTTACAATGTACAGCAGAATACAAAAACATAGGATCTGTTAGATTTTTTATCACAGAAATCATTTATTTCAGGCTGCACAACACTGAAGTGACTTTATGTAGCTTCATCTGACAACTCAGGTTTGTGCCACCAGAGGGCGCCTTCAGCAGCACAGAAACTCAGTGCTCAGATCTACTTGTTTGGGATTCAAACATCAGCAAAGAACCGAAAACAAAAATCAAATTTTTTACCAATGTTGTTTTACATTTGCTTCTAACATTGGGAGAACTTTTATCAACATCATGTAACACTTATAAAACATTCCGTTAATGATACTGAGAGAACATTTGCTTCTAACATTGCGAGAACTTTAATCAAGTTCCAGAAACATTTATACAACATTCCTATAATACATATATAATGATTTAAAAAATGTTGCTATAACTTTTCACTTAGAGAATATGTAAGACTAACATTGAGAGAATGTTTGCTCATAAATTTGTGAGAACTTTTCTATAACATCCATATAACGTAAGTTTTAAAATGCTAAATTAGACAGCGCTTGGGTATTTCCTGTAGATATGCTGAACCAATCCAGGATAACCAAACCTCCATGTGTTGTGACATCACAACCACAACTTACTGGCAATCTGGGACAGGGTTTACTGCATGTATAAATAAGTGTGCAGACCAGTCAATTATATCAGAGTGTAAAACCATCATAATGGACAAAGGACGTGATGTGACTGATGTGCTGTACGTGATAATAGTGTAGCATGTGAAGTATGGTGGAGGCAGCATCTCAGAAACCACTAACTGTGTGTGATATTCTAGAGCCTGAATGTGTACTGAGAATGGACTTTGCCTACATTGAGTGTCTTCAGTGGCATAACAGTGGTGCCCCATGGGCCACTGATGCCAATGACTTTGGCGAGTGGTACAGAGCACCACTGAGTGAACAGGCACAGCCAAGGATGGTTACACATATTGTGTAGAAAGGAACAGTACAGGAGCACATCCTCTTCACTGTGCTAGGATGGTACTGTACACTGAGTCAGGCTCACTGTGCATCAGCTGAACATGTCACGACGTCACTGCCATGTTCACTTACTGTATATATCACTGTTTACTGGTGTTTATAGTCTCTTTGTTGTTAAATTGTACTTTTTAAATTCTTGTTTTGTTTTATTTGCTGCTCTTACTGGAGTTGTACTGCTGTGATATATGACTTAAAAATATAAAATATAAAACAAATAATTGTTGACTTGAGATGAAAGGACTAAAGGAAAGGTTACTCATGCCTTCCTTGGCCTGTAGAGTGGTGACATTAACACTAGGGGGAGCTCTAACATTAAGGCTGCCTGCAGATGTGCCAGTAAATGTGACATTGATGCCGCTATCAGATTAACCAGCCAACTGAGCCTACTCTGTAGTGCCACCTTGCTGCTGAACAGTATATCAGCTGTGATTCATTTTTTGACCACTGAGCTGCTTTTTGGTGAATTTTTGTCACCTGGTCCATAGACGTCCAGTGGTAGACAAAGTGTCTACCTGCTCAGTGGAGCTGTAGACAGGTGTAGGAGTGACACAGTGGTCTAAATTATGATTCATCTGCACTTACACTCACTGGCCACTACATTAGGTACACACCTTGTATCAACTAGACAGGGCATACAGGTGCACTTTGGTCAGAGCTCTCAGTAACACTTACGTGGTGGTGGTGTGTTAGTGTGTGTTACGACAGCACAGCTGCTGATGCACCTCAGTGTCACTGCTGGAGTGAAAACAGTGCAGCCAACAGTGTCAGAACTAGAGGACCAACAAGGTGTAGAAACACAAACTTACACGCCACCACCACATCAGTGTCACTGCCAATGATCCCCCGGCTCTGGTAAAATGGACAGTGCATGTGTCTCCACGTGATGGTGCATTACCTCGATGTAAGGTACCACTCTACAGGTGAACTCGCCCAGCAGCCAGGTCTTGGTGAGCTCGTGGAACACGACTAGAGGCAGGCAGAACAACAGCATGGCCAGGTCCCAGATGGCCAGGTTTGCCAGGAGAGCATTGGAGATGCTCCTCATGTAGTAGTTGTGGCACACCACGCACATGATGGCCACGTTGGCCGTCACTCCCACCGCGAAGATCAGCAGGGAGAAGCAGGTGACGGCGTAGGCTCCGTACGTCTCGCTGGTCACCGGGTAGAAGGGGTTGGGGAAGTACTCCTTCTCCTCGTCCTCGGGGTACGGAGGAGTCATCGGGGTGGCATCCCAAGGGTCGTCCACGTGCTCGGTGTAAAACTCGACGTGCCTGGTCAGGTCGAATGGGAGGTCCGTGGAGGTCAGGGCGAGGGGCTTGGGCATGGTGAAGGATGGAGAAGCGAGGGGATGGCTGTGCCTCAGGCCGGAGCTCTTGGACCCCTTTGCGCCTCGTTTGCGCCTCTCGTAGCCCTTCAGCTCGAGCCCAGCGGGCGAGTGGCCGTCCAGCTTCCTCCTCCGGCCATGTCTCAGCTCCCGGTGCGCGTATCCGTGGCGCCTCGGCTCTGCGCTGACATCCACGCCAGAGCCATCCCGAACTCCTCCGAGCGCGCAGCCCAGGAGCGCAGAGGTGGACAGGAGGAGGTGCAGATGGAGAAGCTGCATGGTGGGAGATTAGATCAGATCGGCGCGTCCGCTCCGCTCCGCATCTTCCTCGGCCAGACGAGACGACGAGCTACCGCTGAGCCTCCACGCGCTCCTCAGCAGCGCGCGTCCCCGGCGGAGCGGCTCCTCCTGCGGGCGCACAGCCGCTGCATGCCGTCCGCTTGTCGGGGTGCGGCAGCCGCGACAGTCCAGAGGTTGCCAGGTTCACGACAAATCCTCCAACTGAAATGTCTCACTCGAGCTGAAAGTAGCCCAAATGTATTTATATAGCAAATTTAATACACCATTGCCATAGTTTACAAATACAAATGCAAAGGTTAGCAGACTTACCTTACAAAAAATAAAACATACAATTTAAAAGAAAACAAACAGAAAACTTGATTGAAACTATTTTAAATAAATTTAAAAACATTTAAAGCATCCAGACGTTTAAAAGGTGTAAATCCTAATTATTATTATTACTATTATTAATAAAAAACACCATAAAATACAAAGACGATTATACCTACATAAAGTTTTTGGCATTTAGAACATTAGATCTCGTTCCATATTAGCAAACCATCAGATGCTCTTCGTCCTCAGCTCTCCATCACTTCCTGTGTTTTTTAGCTTTTATAGCCTCGTTACGCTGTGAATTCCTTTTCAAATGAAATGTATTAACACAGCGAACCTGGCAACCCAGCCTAAGAGGAGGAGCGCCAATCAGAGCTGCCAGAGGCGGAGTAAACACAGATTTTCCCCACCTGCTTTTTTTCCCGCCTCCTTTGCTGCGATTGGACGAACAGCTGGCCAATCATCACGCGCAGAGAAAAGACGTACTAACCAGGCCTGGAGCTCTGTGAACCAATCCTAGTGCAAGCAGGCAGGAGGAGGCGGGGTTTAGTGAGGTGAGTGTTGAGGGGTGGGTGGAGGCGCTGCGCCTCTGCACCACAGCAGCTCTACTCTCTCCCCCAGCGGCCAACCCCGATCCGTCAACACACATCCATCACCAACAGCCCCCAAACACACACATCACCAACAGTCACCTGAAACACAGCCTCACTATTAACATCACCAGAGTGGTGTCAGAGCTGCACAGACACACTGACTGCTGTGAGGGTGTGGTGGTATCACTGTAGTGCATTCATATATACAGTAATAATTAACAGTGCACAGTGGTATTAATGACCTTACACACACTATCTTATACCACGGCTGCATGGTGGTGTCTAATGGCATTTCTGTGGTAGAACCATGTTTTTGGACATGATGGCACTACAACAGCAATGCTACAACTCGCTTTACCATCCTAATGTAGTGTTTAACCTGATTATAACATGACAGCTTCACCACAGTAATACCATCAGATACCATCATGCAGCCGTGGTAGTGGCATGGTATGTGTGGAAAGTCATTCATAATGCCATGATCTTTTAATGCACCACAGTAAACTAATGGGATTGTTTGATTGTAAGGTAAATAAATTGCTGACTGGACAGTGTTGATCTGGAGGCCAGCAGGAGCCTGTCCATTAGGATTAGACTGTTATGATGTCATTATTCAGTCTTAATCCTAATATTTATTATTTTAATGATGCTTATTTACACTCCAGACAATTTTGAAGAGCTGTTAGTAACAACAGTTCCAGCACAAAATTATGTTTTAGCACTAATGTGAGCTTTAGAGACGTGATGAGCTGCGATGGTGGTTCTGTGTTACTGTAATAAGTGGTCCATCAGAAATTGATGCTAACAATTACACAACCATACTAACAGTTTCTAACATTACACAACCATAATCATCACCACCACCACCACCACCACCATCATCATCACCACAACACCCACTCACACCAACTCCGAC
The DNA here is from genome assembly GCA_036984385.1 of Crenuchus spilurus. Lineage (NCBI taxonomy): Eukaryota > Metazoa > Chordata > Actinopteri > Characiformes > Crenuchidae > Crenuchus > Crenuchus spilurus. The sequence continues at coordinate 38,492 of BRDA01039889.1, forward strand.
ATCAACGTCATCATCATCATCATCAACACCACCTTCACCAACACCCTTCAACCACCACCCTCACCACCACCACCACCACTACCACCACTACCACCATCACCACAACATCCACTCAGACCAACACTGACATCAACATCATCATCATCATCATCACCCACAACATTCACTAACACCAACACCAACAAAAACAATACCACCACCAACATCATCATCACCAGCTTCACCACCCTCACCACTACCACCACCACCACAACACTCACTCACACCAACACCAACACCAACACCATCATCATCATCATCATCATCATCATAATCATCACCACCTTCACCCACATCCATCACCATCACCCTCACCAGCACCACCACTACCATGACCACAACACTCACTCACACCAACAACCAAAACAATGACAACACCAACATCATCATCACCACCATCACCACCCTCATCAACACCCATATGCAGAACCACCCTCAGCAGAACCACCACCAATAATAACCTGTCATGGTGAGCTCAGTGTCTTTCTTTCTAATGTCAGTATTTGTGTCTAATTATCACCTGCAGCCTCTGGTCTTTACAGAAGAGTGAACAGTTCAGTCAGACAAGAGCAGACTTGTCTCTGTTTAGTTCTCAGCCTCAGTCTGAGTGAGTGTAGTTTTGACTTATTCAGACTTAGTGTAGCTACATACACAAAACCTCCACCACAGCAGTCTAAAGTGAGCCTGTATCAATGTGAAAAACGACAGAAGACTGGCAGAAACCTTCTCTGTTATATTCTTCTCTTGCCAGACCTAACCATGAGGTACATCACCACCATCAGGAATGGAGATGAGAGGATGGTGGAAGAGTATGACCGTGACATGAACCTGAAAAGTCTTTAGTTTATTATTGATGTGATAACATTTTTGACCTAGTTCAACATTTATATGATAAGCACTCACAGTGATGATGAAGAGTACATGGAGATTTCATGCCAGGCTCCAGCATATTTTCAGTGATGAATTATATTGACTGAATGTGATTGGTTGTTATAGGGTTATGTGCTGGTATTTACATCTTTCTAAAACATTGAGTTAAAGTGTGTTGCTGCACTGTACGGATTATTATACACCTACAACATCTTTAACCTGTGTTTGGTATCTTCTCTTAACAACAGGCTGATATATCTGTCCATAGTTTGTAACTGAGAGAAATAACTACATTATTGTGTAGTTTGTGTATAGTGGTTGGAGTCCTTTGGTTGTCCGGAAGTTTGATTTGACACTAATGACTGAATTGTTATCAACCATCAGAATTTGTGGTCAAAATACTGAGCAAAAATAATTCAGCCAGCTGTGTTATGTTATTGTACACTTATATAATAGACCTATATGGTAGATGGAGCTCATGCAGTGGACAGTTAGTTGTGGTAAAGTGCAGGTGTTTACTTTATAGTGACTGCTAAGTCTACTAGGAATTGTCCAACAGCACCACCTGGCTGTTAATAGTGATATCAAAAAATAACAGCAGAGATATACTGTAGTTAAGCTTCTTCACCTTTTGGGAAACACTAGCTGCTGATAAACGAGTTAAAACTTGAGAAACAGTTAATTTTTATAAACATTACTGGCTGGAATTTCAGGAAGTAATCACAAGGTATTTTTCTTTTGTTTGTAATGTGATGCTACACCTCAGTGCTTTCTTATTGACTTAATTCTTCATGACATAATTAATTAATTGTTTTTAGTTTTGTCAGAAATATTCTACTGAGTACAACAGTGAGACTGACAGACATGACCAGTGTTGGGACAGTTACTCAATCCAAACCAATCCATTATACATACATACATACACATTACACTTATATAGCGCCTTTCTAGACACCCAAGGACGCTTTACAATTGACACACTTCATATACACACACTCCCGTGAGAAGCGGCAGCCAGTCGCGCACAGCGTACTCTCAACTGGAAGCGACCGTCCACCTGGAGGGCTGCATCCGAGCACTAGGGGGATCACCCAGGACAGAGTACCAACCATATCTGGGCATTCACACAATCATACACAGACATACACATTCATACACACACCAGGGTAATTTTTTTTAGAGTATCCAATCCACCTGATCTCCAAGTTTTTGGACTGTGGGAGGAAACCGGAGTCCCTGGAGGAAACCCACGCAGACACGGGGAGAACATGGAAACTCCACTCAGATGTGGACTTGAACCCAAGACCTCAGCGCTGAGAGGCGAACGTGCTAACCACTAAGCCACCGTGCCGCCATTACTACTGTTGCACTTTGAATTTCAATCTGATTTGTATGTAAAAGTGCTATATAAATAAAGTTTTGATTGATTTTTTGTATTAAAATAAACAATTTAGCCCCCTAAACATATAACAAGATTACTAATTACTGACTAGAAGTAATTACATCACTCAATAATTGAGCCTGAATATATCCACAATCATGGCTTTATCCAACACCATGTATTTTCAGGAAAATGTCAGACATTTAGATGATGTAGGGTAACTGGACAGAATACTCTATATTAGAGTATATATAGAGTAATATATAGAATATTCTGTTGTGTTGGTTTGACCTATATTGTCTAAAAGTCATATTATTGTGTATATTTAACAATACGGGTAGTATTAGGTAGGTAAGAACAGACTTAACTCTCAGTAGGACAGATTAAAAGAAAGGGCAAATTGTTAGAACCTCAGCATGTACTTTAGAGCCGATATCAAAAGATCATCTGCTAATCATTAAGTTGGGTTTAGATTTGATAACCGTCTGGCACTTGTTGGGGCTCCAAATAGAAGATGACAGCATGGAAACAGACTTTTATTTCATTACAGACAGTATGAACCTCACATATTTCATATTTATCTGCTCAACTTCATTTCATTTGTTAATATACTGCATTAATATTCCTGCATTTCCAGACCTGCAACACATTCCAAAAAATGTTGGGATAGTAAAATACCACCAGTCTTACAACATTAAAAAGATGTTTTAGCACCAAGGACACCAAGTGATGAAATATTTCAGGTGTTGTTTTGTTTAGTTGGGGTTTAGGTGTCTTGCTCAAGGGCAATTGGATTTGGTCATTCAAGTCCAGAATTTCCAGAATTTGTTCCATCTGTCTAGCACAGGGGTGTTAAACTCCAGTCCTGAGGGTCGGTTCTCAGCACAGTTTGGTGATGTCTCTGCTCTGACACTACAATCAAACCTGCTGAGCTGAATTACGTGTTTGATTACCTGCAGGAATCCAGGACTGGTGTTGTACACACCTGATCTAGCATCTCTAACAGTCTTAAACCAGAAGCAGAGGTCTTAAGACACTTGGAACAAAATCATGGAGTAGATTTGAACTTTCTGGACTTAAATTTCCAACCCTGACTGTGAATGTTTAAAGACAAGGAGGTGCTGTTCATTCAGCCCCATTTTCCAGCTTCTCTAACCCTCAGGCGATGGCTGATAGTGAATTTGTTGTCATTTCAAACTTTCTGAAAGTTCAGCTCACTAAACTGGACGCTCAGCAATATAGTGAATAAAAACCCGAATCCATTAGAAATGTGAGTTCTGTCAATGTTCTGTAAAGCTTGCTGAAAAAGCACACATTAGTGAGCCTGGATAGATCAGTTAATGATCCTGTTCTGCTGGGAAGTATCTCTCAGCTGCAGCTACACATTTCTAACTTATAGCCATCAGTCAATGTCCTGTCTGTCACCTGCAGCCAGAGATGATGGACAAGCTTATAAATCTGTGCACAGGTGGCAGCAGCTTCTCACTCCAGCTTCCAGCACATCATTACAATGCAGTGCTCTAATAGACAGAGAGGCATTTCATCTGCTTCAGTAAAGTCTCTCCTACTGAGTTTCTACATGACAGGAGAGAGAGAGAGAGAGAGAGAAAGAGTGAGAGAGATAGAGAGAGAGAGAGAGAGAGAGAGAGAGAGAGAGAGAGAGAGAGAGAGAGAGAGAGAGAGAGA
>BRDA01039905.1:0-14194 GCA_036984385.1 Crenuchus spilurus
TGGGGTTCTGAAATTGAAGTTTCAGAAATTGAAATCTGAAATAATTACTGAAATTAAAGTTATGGATGGGTATGAATAAGTTTTCTCTAAATTTAAATAAAACTAAAGTGATGTTCTTTGGGCATTATAAGGAGAATCTAAATCAGGTAATAAATATAGATGGTGTTAATATTGATACTGTGTCAGAAGTATAATTTTTAGGAATAACTATAGATAATAAATTAAGTTGGAATGCACACATCAGACACATACAGAGTAAAGTCTCTAAAAATGTTTCAGTTAATAACTAGGTAAAATACCTCTTGGATTATAATGCATTGTATTTACTGTATTGTTCGTTAGTACTGCCCTATTTAACTTACTGTGTAGAAATCTGGGGCAATAACTATAAAAGTTTACTGCATCCCCTATTTATACCCCAGAAACATGATGTGAGAGTTATTCATAAGGTAGGATTTTATGATCACACTCATAAGTTATTTTTGCAGTCTAAATTGTTAAAGTTATATGATTTGGTTGATTTTTATACAGCACATCCTTTTTATAAAGCATACAAAAATGAATTGCCTACTAATATTCAAAGGCTTTTCACACAGAGAGAAGGGGGATATAATCTGAGGGGATGTTGAAACTTTAAAATTCATCCAGTAAAAACCAAGAGGAAAAGTTTGTGTGTGTCTGTGTGTGGGGTTAAACTTTGGAACAAATTGGGGCAACATTTTAAGCAATGTCCAAGTATCTATCACTTTAAATTAAAATATAAGGAAATGATTTTGTTACAATAAAGGAATGACAGTTAGGCAGGATTCATTGTGTTGTTGACTATGTAGTCTATTTTTATCAGTCTCAAGGGCTGTGGTGAGGATATCTTGAATATGATTGGTGTAACTGTGAATGGAACTGGTGGTGTGATGATATGAGTGTAAATCATATTGGACTATTGAATGGTGTATCTAGGGATGTTCTGTGTGTATTGTTGGAGTGTTGGGGGTTGTGGATGGTGGCAATTGGATGATTGTCTGATTAGAATAGAAGGGGGGTGGGAATAAATAAGCTTGGCTTCATCCCACTCCTTTCCAAGTTGAACGTATGTAGGTAAGTGTACGTGTATTTGTAAGTATGTGTATTTGTATGTGTAATTGTATATGCATGTATGTGTATATGTATTGTATATATACTGTTCTTGTAAGTATATTGGCTTGACTTGGAATAAAACAAAAAAAAAAATCAAAAATCAAAAAATCTAATCAAAGTTACAGCTGCTGCTTTTTAAATTGTTTAAATATAGTTCATTGTTATTATAATTGTAATTAGAGTTATTACAATGGTGTTTGTTTATTTGTATATATTTAACAATTTTATATTGAAAATGACTGATTATAATAAAGAAATTAGCATTAAAATGGTCAGTGTCTTGTGTAATTGATACAGTAAGGGCTATGGTTAAGTAGGAGATCAGAACTGATAGGTGAATGACAAATCTAGTACTAGTTAAATTGAACAGTGATTTTATTGCAGTAAATCAGCATTTGGTCACAATGCATGTAAACCAGATTTAACATAAAAATATACATACAGATGATTGCTTTTTACTTTATATACATCCTCTTTTATGAGGGTGGAAGTGATGAAAGGCTAACAATTATTCCACTTTCAAAAAAGCGCAGCAGAGGATGTTGACCCTTGCTTCTTTGTCCAAGCCTTCACAAGAGGCCCATTTTCATAGTTTGTCAGCAGACATGCTACAGTATGATTAATGTTGCGAAAAAGCCAGAGAGGGAACTCCGTGTCAAAGAATTTGTGCTCCTTTACTCAACGTATAAGGCATTCCACATGCACCCTGAGGTGTGCAATGGTGATAGCGCCATTCTAGGTATCTCGTCACATTTATTTACGTTCTTACTATTAGGGGTGCAGAAAAAAAATTGTTTCGAGCTCGAATCACGTTACTTGCATTGAACGATTCAGAATCGATTCTCATTTTCAAAACATTTATTTTTTTGCGGGTGCGGATGTGCCTTCTCAGCCTCCGTAGTGCTAGGCAAAACAAGGAAGCAGCGTCAGCTACGTACAGGCATGCAAGCCAAGCTGCGGTCTTTGAAAGCATCCATTTGGAAACACTTTGGATTTTACCGTCAACCCGGCCCAGGTAAGAAAGGGCTTGCCGTGACTCATGCGATTTGCAGAGATTGCAACGGTAAAGTATTTCATTTGGAAGAATCTGAAAAAAATCTATTTGTGACCCCAAGAATCGATTCTGGATCGATTCATTTGATTCCCATTAAACATTAGTTTAATGTTCAGGGTTACATGGGAGAGCTTCATAAGAGCAGGGACACAAATTCAAATCCAATTTTTTTTTATGCTTCCAGAATTTTATAATCGACCATCTTTTGTCACACTAGGAGTACATCAGCCACCTCAGAATACACATTAGGCATTCTATGATCAATCTTCTTTACTCACATTCAAAGATATTCGATGCATGATGCACAAAGAATATTGTACAGTGTAAACCCAGCTTTAGTTAATTCAAATGTACTAGTGAATCTAAAAAAATTATATAATGAACATTCTTTTGTGTTCATATTTTAATTTAAAAAGCAAACTGTCATATTGCACATTCATTACATGTAAAGTTACAGTTTAAGTCTTTTTGTTTTAATGTTCATTAGTATCATTTATAGTTCATCCAAAATCTAGAATTTCAAATTGTTAAAGTATTTCATTTCAAGTTTGAGTAAATCAAAGTTCAAACAGTATCAACATTAAAACAAAAAAGTTTGAAACATGTCATGTGATGTGTGATGAACATAAAATATATGACAATATACATCTTTGAATTAAATCATGTGCACAAATGAACTTTTTTATGATATTATATTTTTCTTAGATGCACTAGAACACTTCAGAAAATTGGAGCTATTGAGAAAATGCAGTCTAGTTTCTTTAGTTTTAGGTAACTTCAATGTAACTTAAAACATATTCTTTATTTTTATATTTGCAGAACATTGTGAGTGGGAACAGTACTTGAGCACAGTGTAAATGCTGATGGAAATACATTTTCAGTTCTATGACCATTGTAAAAACTGAGTTGGTCTCTCAGTGATTATCCTAAAGTTGTTCCTTAAGGGAAGAAACTAGTTGCTAGTTTGTGAAAATTACTCTGCAAAAAAAGAAACAAGCATACCAGACAGCATGAAGAAGAGAATACAGTGAGAATGACAAAGCAACTATTATTTCACCTACAAGACAGGAAAGGGAACTTGCAAACATCTCGCACTAAAATATTGAGTGAGAGACTATTGTGACTATAATTCCCTGGATTGTGTAATAATCATAAGGTTTTCCTTTTAAGGCTGAGTTTAACCACAGACATATATTGCAACATAATCAGAATTTTATCAGAGAACTGTGAGAAAGTATTAAACAGAGCATAGCTTGAAGTTAATCAGTAAATTAAACAACATAACTAGTCAAATTGTGGTGCTTTTAAAAACAGACTGTGTAAAGATTCTCTGACGATGGACCTGAAATTATAGGAAATTGCCATATTCAGTGTACACCATCCAAGAGTGTTCTCCAAATTTGAGCAGAACACATGGTGACACATATGGCAATGATAGGAACTGTGCTTCAAGAAGTGAAAAAACCCCATTAATTCTTAGTTAATGGATTGCCTGTCTTAAAATGTGATCTTGAGGTAATAAGAATACTTTTATGGATATATTTAATCTGTGGCAACAATTCAGCAAATCCAATTTTTATTTATTTATTGTCATGATCACAAAATGTCATGTGATTTGATGTTATCAAATCATGCTGTTATTTTTGTACAAGCCATTTAAATCCTCATCTCCATGGCTGGTTACTATGCACTACAAACCATAGCCCTTCCCTAAGACTCTGTTCTTTATCCAGCCCCTCTAGATTTATTTTAACACTCAACTCAGTGGGTAAACTCTTGGGAAACCTTCAATGATCAAAAGAACCTGAAAAAAAAATCTTTCAATTTTCTTGGAACTGTTTGTCATGTTTCCTCACCATAACCTGGAATAAGCAATTCAGCATTGACTATTTTTTGCTTTTGACTATGTATTTAGTGCTTCTGCCCATTTCTTGAAGTTTTAGATTCCATTAGAAGTGTGAAAACAAACAAACCTGTTTTTAACTGTTAGAAAAAAAAACTGTTAGTCTAGATAGCAAAGAAAGTGATGATTCAAGTATGATTGGTTTTCCTGCTTTGATACAGATACCATCTGGAGCCATATTTGCACATGAATACAACCCAGACCAAAGTTCCCTGAAGCAGTTGAACTGAATAGAAAATAAATGCCTATTAGTACTGGACTTTGTGTTAGTGAGTGAGCCAATGCCAGCTGCTCAAATTGTGCTAAAAATGCTAATCACTCAATCAAAACTTAATTTTTATAGCACCTTTCTTACAAATCAAATTGAAGTTCAAAGTGCTTTATGATGGATTGAGAGGAAAAGATGATAATAACAAATTATATAAATAAGAACTGCAAAAACAATACAAATTAATTTATAAGTGAAATATAAAATGTAACTGTGTAGAATAAAAGTAAAATTGATCATTAATAAAATATTAAAGTAATTTAAAAAAAAATTAAAATAAACAAATAAATATATGCTGTTAAAATAAATGCTGTTCCATCATTTTTGAGCATAGTGGTTAAAAGTAGCATCACCAAAAGTTTTTGTCCTGCTTTGAGAAACAACTGAAAGAGAGCCACTGAAAGATGTGAGACACCTTCTTGGTTTATAAACTGAAAGCATATTTGAGATATCTGAGAGATCATGTAGTGCTTTATAAACCAATAAAAGAAATCAGTACAAATCACTAACAAATCAATACAATAACTAACAGGGAGCCAGTGTAAAGATTTTAAAATAGGAGAGATGTGTGCTCTCCTTCTGGCCTTAGTCAGCACTCAAGCGGCTGAGTTTTGAATTAATTGAAGTTTGTTGATTTTTGGGAGACCAGAAAGGAGAGCATTACAGTCTAACTTGCTAGTTATAAAAGCATCAATCATTCTGTGCTGCTCAGAGAGAGAAAGGGCCTCACTTTAGAGATGTTCTTTAGATGATAAAATGCTGTTTTTGCGACACCTCGAACATGAGACTTGAAATTAACATCTGAGTTTAAAGTCACGCCTAGATTTCTCACCTCTTGACTGGAATTAAGACCTAGTGTGTTTAATTTTGGAATCGCTTTCTATTGTCATTATCTCAGTTTTATTCTGGATTAACTGTAAGAAATTCAGTGACATATAAACTTTTATATCTAAAACACAGCAAAAAATACTAATGCCTTTACTCCAGGAAAATTAACACAGGAAAGTGGAAGGGAACACACTTTCTAAATCACCTTGTAAAGGTCTTGTTAGGATTACATAGACCAAGATCTATACTTTAGCATATTACATGTCAGCAGATTGTATAATGGTACTGAATATATATTCAGTATATATATATATATATATATATATATATATATATATATATATATATATATATATATATATATATAATTTATTTATTTATTCATTTTTAATCACCTGTTGAATGAATGGGATTGTCTCCACACTAAACATCTCTACACTACTTATCTGATAATGTTGGAAATGGGCCTGATCACTGGGAGTCAGTGTGTTATCAGTGTGTATTCAGACATGTCAGGGTTGTACATATTCACTGACCTTTTCATTTAAACAGACACACACTTTCAGGCTGTGCATTAAGTCTTGTTGTGACGTCAAACACAGTGGTCAGGAAGCCATGGTAGATTAACCCCCTGCACCAGTCAGATATCATAACGGTACAAAAGTTAAATGATGACCTCTGACCCCTAAAATGACAGAGTAAAGTAAAAGAAGAAAGCAGAGCTGACAACTTGCATGAAGCATTGCATAACCACAAAATTATAGAGACCCCAGCGATTAAACATATCAAAGAGCCCTGAATCATATTTTGTGATTTAGTCAGAAATATTGCCTGTGTCACAATGACTGTTTTATTGTGCTGGATATGAATAGAATTGTTCAAGTGAATAGAAATAAGAAAAACAGATTCTGATCAGTTTTCAGACATGATACATCACAAGAAGGTCTTTCTAAATAAAATAATAGCATCATATTCATTTTCAATCTACACACTAAATATAAATGGAGATATTTTACAGATTTAGCTTTTCTGTTAATCACTGAACTAATATTTAGTTGCATAACCTTTATGTCTGGTAACTGCTTTATATATGTGTAGAGTCAACTAACATCTGCCACCTGCAAGCAGATATTGCAGCCCAAGCTGACTGGACTACATTCCACAGTTCTTCTGTATTATTGAGTTTTGCATCATATACAGCATTTTGATGTCACTCCAAAAACTCTCAATCAGATTGTGGTCTGTGAATTGGGCTGTCACTTAATAACATCAGTCTGTTCGTCTGGAACCAGGTTGTTGCCCACTTGCTGTGGTGTATTTTGGGTCGTTGTCCTGCTGAAACACCCATTTCAAGAGCATTTCTTCTTTGGCCATTTTAAATAATTTGAGATCATTTTAGCTGAGCAGCCAATTATTTTCTGCACTTCTTTATGTTTTCCCCTCTCTAATGCATTTCTTGATCAAAGTTCTTTCTCTTTTGGTACAATGTCTGGAATGACCCATTTTACAAATTGAGCAACATTTGCTGCCCTCTTTTTTTAAATAAGGACCATACCTGACCCTTGTTTCTTCATAGAATGAATGACCTCACTAATTGAACTGCACACTGTTATTAATTTGAACATGCCCCTTTCATTAAAGTACAATTACACCCAATTAACCACACACGTTATGACTGTTGATTCTGTTGGATGCACATTACTCAGCTACACCTGGTCATTATTTTTTTTCTCATGCTGTATTATCTTTTCTACCAAAATCAGTAAATTAAACACATTAGTGATGTTAAACTAGATTATTTTCCACACATCTGTGTGAGTTATAAGGCTAGTAGTCAATTATAAAGCTTGTACACTACTCTACTTCTAGTGCATCTTAAAACAATAGCGTATTGTGAAAGTTCATTTATGTTCATTATTTATTTCAACAATGTAAACTGTTATATTTTATATTATTTACACATAAAGTGAGAAACTGTCACAATCCTCAAATATATTTTTTTCTGAGCATAAAAACACTGAAATATATAATAAATATATAACTTTTGAATATTGAAGTTTGAACACTTGCACAGTGCTGCACATTTACTGAACATAACATTCACACATTTAGAGATCATTAACATTATATATGAGGATGAGTAATGATGTTAAATCTGTGATGCTGAATGGATGTGCACAGTGTTATCAGTGTTAGTGCACTCTGTTTGCGCAGAGACAAAAGGGAAAAAAAAACAAAGAGAGAATGAGAAGGGAAGAAAGGAGAGGGCACAAATGAATATGAGGAGAAACATTAGTGACAGAGGGGTGGAAGGTGAAAGGGAGAAATGAGGGCTGTGGATATAAAAACTCAGGAGTTAAATCAAGCATCAGGACCACACACATGAGCATAACCACACAACAGCTGGAGAAAAGCAGAGAAGTGATAAGACGAAGAAAAAGAACGGAATAGGGGAAGTTTTCTTGAAGGTAAGAAATTAGATATAATTTCAGTTTTTAATTGTAGGCTATCATGAGTAATGTGTACTGGATAACAATAAAAATAATTTTAATAAATGTTATTTAAGAACAATTTTTATACATTAAAATGCAACTGAGTCTACTTTACACCAGAGTACAAGAAAAGAAAATAGAAACAATGACATTTTTCAGTACAGATGTTAGAATAATTTTTTAAGTACTAATAAAGATATAGTGCTAGTAAACGTTTTGGACACACTTTCTCATTCAATGTTTATATTTATTTTTGTCCTACATTATAAATAAACACTGAAGTCATCCAGACTGTACGTGAACACATAATGAATCATGTAGTAAACTTAAAAATGTTAAACAAACCAAAACATGTTTTAGATTTTACTTCAAAGTAGACACACAACTGATGTCTCAAACACATTAAGAGGCAAGAAATGCAAGTCATGAACTCTTGACAAGACACAGCTGTTAACTGAAAGCCATTCCAAGTGACTACCTCATAAAGCTGACTGAGAAAATGCCAAGAAAGTTGCATCTAAGCAAGAGGTGCCTACTGTGAAGAATGTAAAATATAAACATATTCTGGTTTGTTTACTTGTTTGTTTACTAAATAATTACAGATGTGTTTAATCATAGTTTACATGACTTTAGTATTAATCTACAATACAGAACATTTTTAAATCATGAAAAACCTCTGATGAAGGTGTGATGAAGGTGATGAAAACTTTTGACTGGTCCTGTAAATGATAAAGATACAGTACCTGTAGCTCAACAGAGCATTTCACAACAAAGGTAAAATGAGAACCAATAATTGCTCATGAAACAATGTCAAATGGTAAGCAAAAAAATGACAAACTAGAAAAAGCACACACACAAAAAAAATATTTTAAGCTGCTTTTAATCTGCTGAGCTGGCTTAAAGTATGTATTGTGGCAGGTAGATCCTAGCATTGAAATATTTGTTTTGAATAAATAAAAACTATTGCAGAGAAATATATTAAAAAATTATTTTGATGCTACTACTCTACAGGTTCACTGTTGACATTAGCAGGAATATAAAAACATTTTGGAAATAAGGTTGTATGAAAAGTAACATTTAACATGATAAACATCACAAGCTAACATTTACTTTAAAATGTACAGTATATTAATTATCATTTAATGACATTTTATTATAATAAGATCTTGGAATATTACAGTATTTCTGTCTATATTGAATGAGTTTAATTTGAATAAATAAGGCAATTATTAATATGATAAGTGATTCCAAACTTTTGAACACTAGTGTAAAGCAACACATTCTGGTGTGAAATGATATACAGTGCATAATATTAAAACATATTTTAGGTTTATCACAACTTTTTACATTTTATTATTTTATTTGACAGGAACATTTCTCATAAACATTAAAGAAAAACATGAAATGGAAGTTTAGTCGAACACAAATGCAATCAACATGATTAGTTAGCAGGTTCGCACTTTTAGTTTTGCATTAGTTAGCATTAGTCACACTTTCAGGTGCAAATTGTTGCATTTTGGTGATTTTCTAAGTGAAAAGGTATTATAACCATTACAGAGAGCTAATCTAAATATAGCATATTCATATTCTGCATATTTCACAACTGCATCCGTGCACCTCTGATATGTTCATGTTCATGTACCTCATCTCTGCTACCTCACATATATGTACACTCTTAATAATGCATACATTATTTATTTGCAATAGTTATTTCTACAACTCACTGTACCACCTCAATGATTACTGACTGCACTGTATATAAATAACAGTGTGCATTGCACTTCTGGTTAGCTGCTATTCGCATTTTCATTGACTCTGTACCTGTACTCTGCACAATGACAACAAAGTTGAATCTAATCTAACATAGTATTCATTTTAATTTGATTTATTTTTCATTCCACATTTTGTTCTTTTGTGTTGCACAGGCCACATAAGCTTTCATAAACATATTTCTTCTTTTACAGTCACAGGCATGCATACACAGATAAAATGCTTTGTGGCAGTTCTCAGTCTGTTGAGCATCCTCCCATCCTGCTACAGTGTGACCAGCAGTGGGGAATGTTTCTTTAATGCCAAGGGTAAGTCTGAACATTCATGTAGATCTCCATAATACCACATAATAGAAAATAATCATTTAAGTGATTTTAAAACACAATTTGTGAACTTCCAGATGCTTATGTGTTTCACAAAAGAGCAGTTTAGGATTTGTAGACTGACTGTGTCAGATGACAGACTCAGAGTTAATTATACGGATACCTGTGTGTGAGGTGCTGAACTGACTGAACAGAATTGTATAAAATGTAGATGCACTATGAGTACGGGGATTAAACCTAGACTGGATGGAGATTCCCAGCAATATACAGGAGTTAGACAATGAAAGTGAAACAGCTGTCATGTTAGTGTGGGAGGTTTCATGGCTAAATTGGACCAGTCTGGTGGCCAATCTTCATTAATGTCACATTGCACCAGTAAGAGCAGAGTGTGAAGGTTCAGTTAGCAGGTAAGAGCACAGTTATATAGTATATTACAATGCACACAACATTATGGTGACATACCAGAGTTCAAAAGAGGACAAATTGTTGCTGCACGTCTTGCTGGCGCATCTGTGACCAAGACAGCAAGTCTTTGTGTCTAAATATTATTGAGCCACTTTGGGGTGTTTTGGAGGAGCGAGTCAGGAAACGGTTTCCTCCACCAGCATCACGTGGTGACCTGATCACTATCCTGCAAGAAGAATGGCTTAAAATCCCTCTGATCACTGTGCAGGACTTGTATATGTCATTCCCAAGACAAACTGACGCTGTATTGGCCACAAAAGGAGGCCCAACACCTACTAATACATTATTGTGGTCTAAAACCAGCTGTTTCAGTTTCATTGTCTAACCCCTGTATATATATATATATATATGTGTGTGTGTGTGTGTGTGTGTGTGTGTGTGTGTGTGTGTATATGTGTATGTGTGACTTAAGCTTGAACTCTGTCTGTGAAACCCTCAATGTCTAAAAGTTTAATTTTTCTCAAATCAAAGGTATTCAGTTTTTAGTAAAATCTTTACAGCAGATTGAGAGGCACAGACTAGAAATGTATCTGGAGTCTAAAGTATTTGAATGAAAAGAACTGACTTGTAAACTTGGTGTAATAAACAATGGTCCAGCCCCTCCTTACTTAATGCTAATGGTAAAGCCTCAAGTCACCCCTCGAACCCTTCGAGCTTCTAATACAGCTTTGCTTGCCCTGCCATCCTTCAAGACACATGGAAGACTGGCATCAAGACTCTTCTCTGTCCTGGCACCCAGGTGGTGAACAAACTCCCACTGACTGTTCTAACAGCAGAGTCTCTCACAGTCTTCACACACAGACTGAAGAGCATCTCTTTGTGGAGCAATTAAGCAGCACTAGTTTAAACACTTATTGTAATGCATTGTAAAGCTCTTATATTGTGTATAATTGTGTATTTTTCCTTCTTTCTAGGTATTAGTGATGGTTTATGTATTTTGTACTTTTTACAATGTACATAAATGACTCACAGCTGTCTGAACAGCAGTCACTGGGACACAGTGGAGGTTTTAAAAACTGTTGTTGCAAAGATTAATGTGTCATATTAGATGATAAAAGTGGTTTTAGCAGTTTTGATATTCCTTTGCACTGTAGTTCACTGCTAACCTTTCTCTCTCTGTAGCTACCTGTGAACACAAGGGTCAGCTCTTTGATATAGGGGAGAGCTGGCTGAATGACGAGTGCTTCCACTGTGTTTGTTTTGAGCCATTTGGAGTGGGCTGTTGTGAACAGTAAGTTTCAGCTGGGTCTGTTTACACCAACACAGACATACACATTGTTTTTAACACCTGTCCTTTGCTGCCCTCCAGTGGAAAGCAGCCGGTGGATTTTCCAGACTGGTGTGAGGCCATCCGGAAGCCAGGCTCCTGCACTGTAGCCCTCGTGATGAAGGCCAATCGTAGACTGCCTTGCCTGTTTGTGAGGAAGAACCAGCTGCTAGGAGAAGGACCTGCATGGAAGTCAGAAAATGACCTACTCTTCTAAACTTAAACACACTGTCTATACGTGACCTGTGAGCCAGGACATTTCATCACTCTGGACAATGAAGAGGATGGTTTTGTACAATGAAATGCTCTTTGTGTATATTTACTTAGACCACGTAAGGTATGTTATAATAAACATGCTGTTTTTTCTCCATAAGCAGTTGATGCACAACTGAAACAGTGAAAAGTTTTATTCTGAATAAATACATGAAAATACAGTCTTTTTGTTTGAATCCCCCTTTTCAGCAGTTATTTTACAAACACCTTCATCACCTTCATCAACATGCCCTTACACACTGTTGGGAAATTACTTTGGTTTTATTCACTGGCTTATTTATATTGCAAACCCAATTCCAAAAAAAGTTGGGACACTGTGAAGTGCATTACAAATAAAATGTTTTATTATTATTAATTATTATTATTATTAGTATTATTATTATTATTACTATTATTATTATTATTATTATTATTATTATTCACTGTACAAAATGTAAATAGAGACAGAATGCAATGATTTGCGGATCTCTTATACTCACATTTTATTCACAGTAAAACACAGAACACATATCAATTGTTTAAAGTGATACATTTTACCATTTTATGATAAATAATAACTCATCTACAATTTGATGGGAGCAGCACATCTCAAAAAAGTTGGGACAGGGTCATGTCTACTGTTGTGTAACATCCCCTCTTCATTTATCAACACTCTGTAAACGTCTGGGAAGTGAGAACCATTGCTGGAGTTTTGGGAGAGGAATGTGTTCCTGATGTAACTTTTTAGCTGCTCAACAGTCCTGTCTATATATTTGCAGGATTTTTCATTTCATGATGCACCAAATATGGTCTGTACAGCAGGGAGGTAAATTCAGTGCCCACACTCTTCTTCTTTGAAGCCATGCTGGTGTGATGCAGTATATGGTTTAGCACTGCCTTGTAAGGCTTTGGCTCAGAGAAGATGTCAGCATTCTGGATCTTGTTGACATGTGGCTTCTTCTTTATACAGCTTTAACTTATATTTGTGAATTGCACAGCAAACTGTGTTCACATACAGTCATTTCTGGAAGTGTTCCTGAGCCCATGCAGTGATTTCCAGTACACAATCATGCCTGTTTTTATTGTACAGCTTGAGGGCCCAAAGATCACAAGTATCCAATATTGACTTGTCCCTTTCACACAGGGATTTCTCCACATTCTCTGAACCTTTTGATGATATTATGTACTTTAGATGGTGGGATAATCAAAGTCTTTGAAATTTTATGTTGAGGAACATTTTTCTGAAATTGTTTGCCTCTAAAATGCTCATTTTACAGCACCCTCCATAATTATTGGCACCCCTGGTTAAGAAGTGTTCTTTGGCTTCTAATAAATTCTTTTTTAAAAATAATATAGGACAGCAATGCAAAAAAAGAGAAAAATCTAAGCTTTAATTCAAGTGCCTTTACTTGTTGGGGAAAAAAATCACACATTAAGAAATAAATCTTTTGAATGAAATCATGTGTGCCACAATTATTGGCACCCCTGGTTTTAGTACTTTGTACAACCTCCTTTTGCCAAAAAGACAGCACTTAATCTTCTCCAATAACTCTTCACAAGATGGGAGAATACAGAAAGAGGCATCTTTGACAATTCCTATTTGCACAACCTCTAAATTGTCCAGAGTTCTGGATTTTCTCCTATGCACTCTCCTCTTCAGCTCACCCCAGGGAAACAGGAAGTGATGAATTATTAATTAAAGGTTCCTAGATACTTTGATCCACTTTATAAACTACAGTAGAAATGAATACATTTATTTCCAAGAAATTGTTAAGGGTGCCGATAATTGTGGAACAGGTCAATTTATGGGAAATAATTATTTCTTAGTCAGGATTTTTTCTTTCTTTATTTTTTTCACATGAGTTGAAGGTTGAGTGAGATTATTCTTCTGCAATAAAAAATGTATTTATTTTAAGGCTTTTAACATAATTTAACTAAGGGTGCCAATAATTATGGAGGGCACTGTATACCAAGTCATGTGACTTTGTTGCAAATAGCTCCTCCAGCTGTTTGTTTTTATCAGCACCACTTTTTTCCAGTTTTTTTGCCCTGTTCTCAACTTTTTCTGGGATGTATATTCCTGCCATCAAGTATCAATGACAATATTTTTCATACAGTGGGAAAATGTCTCACTTTTAACATCTGATATGTGTTCTATGTTCTATTGTGAATAAAATGTGGGTCTATGAGATTTGCAAATCACTGTATTTTGTTTTTATTTACATTTACTTCATGGCCACCGCGGAGGAACGAGCACTCTCCAGGCTCGGCACGGAGCTCGAGCAGCTGGGTTGCCAGATACAGCGGCTTTTGGAGAGGCAGTCGAAGCTCCAGCAGGAGAAAAGGAGACTTGAGGCGGCCCGCGACGCCTCCTACGCGGACGTGTCTATCACGGCTCTTTCCTCGAAGCGGCTCACCGGACCGGCCAGCTTTACTCC